>CM033802.1:22169195-22194195 GCA_019656835.1 Rhododendron ovatum
GGATTTGAATTTGTAAGTAATGAGCATAGGAAATAATACAGTAATGATTGAAAATATGAAAAATTGAAAAGATATAGAGAGAAAAATAAAAGTAATAATTGAAAAAAAATAAGATATTAATAATTAAAATCACAACCCTTAAACGAACAGGGTCAATATGTTCGATTCTCTTCACGTAGAACTATAATCGTTCATATTATTTCTTTTTGTTTATCATAGAAAGATAGCGACAGCGTTTTAGTTGATTAGTGGTTAATAATTAAATTGTAATGCAGGTTGAGCGTAGCTCCATCTACGTACGTCCTCTCACCTGGACACTTAAGCCGACCTCTCATGCCGCTTGGACAAAGCCCCGCTGGCATCGTTAATATTAATCTTAACTCATCCATTTCTTGTGATTATTTATACCATAAGTTTGGTTAGGATTAAGTTGATTCAAATCTCGTCTTGTCAGGGGTGGAACTATGAGTATAGAAAGGTGGGTTTTAGCCCAGTTCAGCTTTGAAAAAAAATAAAAAAAAATTATATGTAAATTTAAGCCTATATAATTTTAACCCGACTCTTTCCACTCATCAACTTATTTTAACCCGGAACAGATTATATTCTTTGTTCCGCCCTTGCTCTTGTGGTATGCTGTCCAATGCATTGCCGGCCCCAATAGGCCTCTCCTCTCCGATAACTAGCAGCTTAAGGCCTGAATCACACATTCCGTGTGCATTTGCGTTTGCGGGTGCGCAAGAATAAACGTGAAAACGTCTTTCATGAACATCACAAATTACTCTTAAAATTTGTGAGTGGAAAAAGTAAAAGCGTGAGCGCAGAACGAGAGAGAATTAAAGCCAAGAACCATAGTCAAGAATTATGTGGCTAAAGTCACCCACGGAGGGATGTCAAGTGCTGGACTATTGGTCATCTCTAGGGTTGTAAACGGTCCGAGTCGCTCGTGAGTGGCTTGAAGCTCGGCTCGAGTGGATTGGCTCGGTTTGAGACACAAACGAACGAGCTCGAGTTGAAATATTAGGCTTGTTCTCGCGAGCCCAATTATTTTTAGATATTAATATTATATATATATATATATATACACATATACATACACGCATATTTAATATATATCATCATAGTAACTTCTCTTTGACTGCCAACACCAAAGGTTGTCCACAAGTCATTGAGTGACAACACGTGGAAATATACGATCCATCAGGAAGCTTTGTAGGGTACTGAGTTGCTCTTCAACTTGTATGTTTTCGATGTAGGACAAGTCCATGAAGCCCCTTCCTTCTTCTTTTGCTTTTCCTTCAGTTCCACGTCGCTACTTCAAAAGAAAAAAACACCACGGAATGCTTTATAACTTGAGAGCTTCAACTTATTTCCCTTGAGCGCTGAACTTGAACGCATTTTCTGGGCCTAAACGAGCTGAGCTCGAGCTCGCGTCTTGCAGCTCGTCATGAGCTCGAGCCGACCTGATTTTTGGCTAGCTGAGCTTAAGCACTCTAAAACTCGAATCGACTCAGTTCGTTTGCTGCCCTAGTCGTCTCCATATAACTCTTTGGCGTAACCAAAAAAAAAAAAAAACAATTCTTTTGTGGAAAATTAGACTGTTCTTCATTAAACCATTTAGGGCTATTCTGTGGGCCACAGGTATAAAGGAATCAAAAATGTTTTTGAAGGCAACGATTGACTTCTAATTTTCCTGCATATAATATTATTAGGGGTCGTTTGGCCTAAATTTATTTTTTGTCATTAGTAACAATCATTCCAATCAACGGGAGGAATTGAAAATATATAAACAAATGATTCAAATATGGAAAAATCGTTCAACTAAGACAATATTAAAGGTAAAAAAAAAAAAGGCGAATGTTCCAGATTTTTCTTGTCTGTAGTGTTTTTTTTTTTTTTGGCCTTTGAAATGTAATTTTTTAGTATTTAAAGTTCTCTCGTCAAGACGAATGCAAATTCAAAAAAATAAAAAAAACAATAATTTAGGAAGAACACGGCTGTAGTTTATTCTTGAGCTTTTTTCATTTGAGCCTTACTGTAGTTTATTCTTGAGCTTTTTTCAATTGAGCCTTACGGTAGTTATTGGAGATCTTAGATAAATTTTGTACAACTCACTCATTTGAACTTTTTATTTAATTGTAATTTCGCCAGACATTAAAAAAATCAATACGTATTAGTGTTTAACTAGTGTCTTGCCCGTTCGATGCACGGAGACAGAAAAAAAACATCAATGAGAACTTTTTTCCTGCTGTCACATATCAATAGATCGACACGTATAGGTTTCAAGGAGTATTTGTTACTCAATGTAATTGATTGAACTTAGTTTTTTTTTTTTAAGCAAAATAAAGTAGGAATATATGTTTTACATTTTGTAAAAAATGTAGGATAATAAATAAAAAGATAAAAAAAATCAAAAAAACTATGTAGGAGAATGTGTTAAAGTGAGAGCTTCATTTTATTGTAGGTAACTATATTCTTTTAGTATAGTATATAGATTTAGTGCTTAATGAACCCAAGGAGTAGATTATGATTAATGAATGACAAAAATCACTGCGTATTAGTGTTTAACTAGCATCTTGCCCATTCGACACACAGAGTTGGAAAAAAACATCAGTTAGAATTTTTTCCTGTTGTCGTATATCAATGAATTGACGCTTATGACTCTTAGAATTTATTGCATTTTTCTTGCAAAATAATTAAGAAAATTTCACAACAATAAAAAATAAATAAATGAAGAAAAGAGATAGGTTTCAAAGAGTGTTTGTTATGTTATTGATTGAACTTTAATTTCCTTTTCAAGCAAAATAAAGTATAGTATATGTTTTACATTTTGTAAAAAGTGTAGAATGGTGAATACAAAGATGAAAAAAATGAGAAAATTTCATGTGAGAGAGATAGAGAGAAATAGTGAAAGGAGAGAGTTTCATTTTACTTTAAGTAACTACATTCTTATTGTTTATAGTATAAATTTAGCGAAAATCATACAGGTACAGAAAAAGAGAGGAGAGAAATCGTACCGACGGCCGCCGGCGGGCCGTCTCCGGCCACCGGACGGCCGATCCGAGCCGTTCAAAAATTCTAAAAAAAAAACCGAGGGGCCTAGCGCGGGAATCAATGTCATCCGAGGTGTGTAGGGTGCTTGATCGGAGCACCCCTTTTCGTGTGGACGGCCGATCCGAGCCGTTCAAAAATTCTAAAAAAAAAACCTAGGGAGCGCGGGAATCAATGTCATCCGAGGTGTGTAGGGTGCTTGATCGGAGCACCCCTTTTCGTGTGTATATGTATATATACACACGAAAAGGGGTGCTCCGATCAAGCACCCTACACACCTCGGATGACATTGATTCCCGCGCCAGGCCCCTCGGTTTTTTTTTTAGAATTTTTGAACGGCTCGGATCGGCCGTCCGGTGGCCGGAGACGGCCCGCCGGCGGCCGTCGGTACGATTTCTCTCCTTTCTTTTTCTGTACCTGTAGCAGTACTCTAAATTTAGTGCCTAATGAACCTAAGGAGTTTGCTCCCCAATCCCTATTTCCAGTCTCGCTAAGGCCACCTACAAGCTTCCATAAAAATGTCTCAAAGGTTTGGTGAGGGTTATAGAAATGTCTCAATGGTTGGTGAGGGTTGTAGATAGTATTAATCTCGAATAGTGACCGTGAAAAAAAAAAAAAAAAACCCCAAATAGCGCGCAAGTTGACTCTTGGATACTCTACATTATAAATAAATAAATAAATATATACGAGACAGTTTAAGGGATACCTAAAAAAACACCCAAAATCTAAATCTCATAGTTTCCGATCAAATTTTTGTGATTCGAACCGTTCAATGTGTGCAGAATGTGATTTTAAGATTGCCCGCGAGTAATTAGCAAAAACAATGACCGGAAAAAGCTTGATTTGAGCAGTTTTTATTTGAACCGTTCAATAAAAAACTGTTCGAAACTGTTCGGATCAAGCCCTTCCTGGTCATTTTTTTTGCTGATTTCTCATGGGTACCCTTAAAATCACATTCTGATCACATTGAGCGGCCCAAATTATCAAAATTTGATCGGAAATTATGAGGTGTTTTTTTAAGTGTTTTTATAAGTGTCTCCGGAACCGCCCCGATATATATATATATATATATATATATATATATATATATATATATATATCGGGGCGGTTCCGGGGACACCTAAAAAAACACCCCATAGCTCCCGATCAAATTTTGATGATCCGAGCCGCTCAATGTGATCAGAACGTGATTTTAAGGGTACCCGCAAGAAATCAGCAAAAAAAATGACTGGAAAGGGCTTGATCCGAACAGTTTCGAACGGTTTTTTATTGAACGGTTCAAATAAAAACTGCTTAAATCAAACCTGTCCCGGTCATTTTTTTTGCTAATTTCTCGCATGCACCCTTAAAATCACATTCTGCACACATTGAACGGTTCGGATCATAAAAATTTGATCGGGAACTATGAGAATGAGATTATGGGTGTTTTTTTGGGTGTTTTTTTAGGGTGTGCATTGAACCGTTCCGTATATATATATATATATCCGGTTTTGGGGATACATGCACACACAAAAAAAAACTGAGCCCCACGCGAATAATCGGACCCGTTTAATTTGTCTAAAATATATTTTTAAGAGTTCTCATGGGTACCCTTAAAATCACGTTCTGATCACATTGAGCGGCTCAGATCATCAAAATTTGATCGAAAACTATGAGGTGCTTTTTTAGGTGTTTTTTTAAGTGTCTCCGGAATTGCCCCGATATATATATATATGGGGCCGGTTCTAGGGACAATACATTTGACAACACTTTAGACAACACATTTTTCAAAATTCCACATGAGACCTTCATACAATTGATCGGAGCCATTCAATATATTTAAAACATGTTTTTAAGGGGTCCCGTAAAAAATCAACTCATTTGGATATCGGTAAGGGCTTGATTGGCTCATTTAATTGATTTCTGTCAAATTTGATAGGATAAAATTGAATGAGCCGATCAAGCCCCTGTCGATATCTAAATGAGTTGATTTTTTGTGAGAACCTTTAAAAACATGTTTTAAACAAATTGAACGGCTCCGATTATTCACGTGGGGCTCTGAAAAATGTGTTGTCAAAAGTGTTGTCAAATGTATTGTCCCTAGAACCGGTATATATATATATATAGACACACATGTATACGGTTTTGGGGATACATGCACACACAAAAAAAACTGAGCGCTACGTGAATAATCGGAGCCGTTTAATTTGTCTAAAATATGTTTTTAAGAGTTTTCATAAAAAATCAACTCATTCGGATATTGGTTCATTTGGTTTATAACCAGTCAAATTTATGGACAAATCCCAATCGAATGCTTATCAATGTTCAAATGAGTTGATATTTTTACAGAAACTCTAAAAAAAGTCTTAAATAAATTGAACGGTTTTGAGCATTTGTACGAGACTCTGAAATGAATTTTATACAAGTTGAATGTTATTTTCTGTGTCAAAATATGTGTTAACTGAACCGGTCCTACATATATTTTAGTGCTTAGAATGTGTTTCACCAACTAAAATAAATAAATAAAAATTATTTTTTGACTTAAAAATAATACATTATAAGATAATAATAGCATGTCTCGTAAAATATAAGTACGTAAAAAAAAAAACCCGCAGTGAAGGAAGCCTAATGCCACATGAGATGAGCAACTTGTGCACGAGAAACAGTAGTACACGAGTCGACACACCGATTGGTGGAGTAAAATAACTCAACCGCGGTCCGTTCACTACCCCTGGTTAAGTTAAACCACGCTAAGCGCCACCCAGCGAGAAAGAAAGGTCTACATAAGTAATTAATAAAATATCGGATAAAAAAAAAAAATAATAATAAAATACTCACCCGTTATTTAAAAAAAAGAAGAGAGGACAATAAATCAAAGTGACGGCAAACAAACGGCGTTCACAAGATTCCGTCAAGTAGGGTAACGTCGTGAAGTAGAGTGCAGTGTTCGTGTGGGGGCACATCCACGGCGTCCAGGAAACGGCCCTCACTATCAGAAACAGAAGAGATCTGAGCCGTCCGATTCGTGATCGACGGTGGGCGATGGGCAGATGGAAACGGGAGGGTATAAAAAACAGAGTCGAGAGGGAGAGAGATCATTTCTCGTTTCTGTATCAGAACAAGGCTCTCTCTTTCTTTTCTTTCCTCTCTTCTCTTCTCTGTTTTTTTTTTTATTTTTTCTTTCACAGTTTTCTGGAAAATTGAGCAAGGCAAAGAGATTTTCTTGGAAAATTTCAACAAGTTTCGCGCAGTGTAATGTTGAAGATCTGGAGCTGGTGACGATTTGGATTAGAGAGAGGGAGGTATTTGAGCCTCGAGGTTTGTAATTGAGAAGCGATTTCGGGTTTTCTGTTGTGTTTACGTGTGATTAGTAATCTGAATTCAGTTTCTTGTTCTTGGCAGGTACATTTGAAGAGGGTTTACGAGGATTGGTCTGATTTCGTTTGCATATTGCTACACGGAGAAAGTTAGAAAGAGAAGAGTTGTGGGGAGAGAAAGAGTATGTGATTGAAGATGTAGTTGTATTTTTTGTTTCTTTTTTGTAATACAGAAAATACAGAGACTGATTTTTGTACGTTCATGAATTCCGACAGATACATTTGAAGAGGCTTTTGAAGGGATTTGAAGTGGATTTGATAACGGTTTACCTAGCTTTTCGTGAAGATTTGTTTGGGATTAGAGAGTTAACTTGTTGAGAGGTTTGTAATCGGGCAGACTGTTTCATTTCCACCCATTTTTTTTTATCATCAATCCGTGTAATTAACTTCGTTTGTGGATGAATCTTTATCGTACAGGTACATTTCCGGGTGATTTTTGAGGCAGTTTTCAGACGAATAATCTCCGATTATCCCGACTACAGAGAGATCAGTACCGGTGGTTACAAATCAGACAGAATTAGACTACCAAATTCACAATCTCAAGACTCCAACGGCGACACTAATCCGTGTTTTCGTCGCAAATCAGATTAGCCAAGTCCAAGTACTGAGGGGAAATATTGTTTTGTTCACAATCGAAGTGCAGAGAGGTACGGAATCAACATCTTCATCTCAAAACGGATCGAAATGGAAAGAATGGTTGTTGATCTTTGCCATTGCAGTTTTCGCGGACTGTTTCGGGCAAATCAATTGAGCCATTTGGGTTGAAGCCGACCTGATTGATTTTTCCTTTTGCAGCGGTCTAGGAGAATCGGTTGCGGTTCCGATTAGCCGATTTGGTCGAGGGAAGAAACAGAATTTGTCTGGAGCAAAGTGGAGCAAAGGTGAAGATTTCAGGTAATGCGAGGTTGATCCTCCACCTGCTTCCGATCCATCATTCTTCCCGTTGTTTATCGCCGGGGGTCGGGTTTCAAACACGCAGGGTAGACTCATACATCCCACATATGCATTATTGTTCTGCCCTGTTTCTCCTCTACCTGTTAAAAAATCTTCAGTTTCGGCAGCCACTCTCTCTCTCTCTCTCTCTCTCTCGTGTGTGTGTGTGTGTGTGTGGGTGTTACAATTTGATCCATCCTTAATTCGAGGTTCTTTGGAGTCTTGGACTAATTTGGTGGTTTGCTGCTAACTCTGTATCTGTTTTGTTTTTAATCTTCTGATTTTAGGGTTTTCACCTCTTTTTGGGCTTCTTGGTGGAGATTCGCCATCGATTCTGCACCTCTCTTACCTCTTTCTCTGTCTTGAATTCTTCCGAAATTACTGTGGGTTTTTTTTTTTTTTTAAGCTGATCCGGACACCTGACTTATAACAAAACAATCCAAATCTTTAGCAGTTCGGTGATTCTCAATTATCGAATCCTACGATTGGCCGCCGTGAAAATGTAAGCTAAAGCAAAGGCATCGAAACGTCAATGTTAAGATGAGAATTGTTGCGTTCTTTTCCCCTTGAAGTCCTACTATCTTTAAAGGAGGTTCGAAGTTTCTCAAATCTCGTTTGTCAACAGCAACTTTGATTGACCGCCGAGAATGCGTGAGCTGAAGATAAGAAGATCGAAATTTTGAATTTTGTCTTGAGAATACTAATAATTTTGGATCCTTTCTTCCTTCCGCTCACTTTCTCGCTCACTTATTTTTTTTTTCCCTTCCAAATTTACCGAAAATTAACAGCGCCGAAGATAGAATTTCCGTTTACTCCCCACGTTGCTAGATCTTCTGCAAGCAGACCATTTTGAGAACCCTGTAGCAGTTTTCATTCTGCAAGCAAAGATCTGCTAATTTCGGCAAAATATTCGAATTCAGTCATCATCATCGCTCATGAAAGCTGGAGAGAGAGAGGGAGAGAGGGAGAGGGGAGAGGGGGAGAGAGAGAGTAGATACATTCACATTTTTCTTTTTTTCTTTTTTTTGTTATCAGTGTTGAAATTGTGGGGGGTGGGTGTTGATTAACCGTGGTTAGATTAGGAAGAAACTAACCAGGGTTAACGTGACAGGTGTGCCCAAAGAAAAAGGAGAGATGATGGAGAAGAATAATACTACTACCAATACCAATAATAACAGCACCAGCAACCACAATCGAGAAAGACCGGGAGGAGTACTCGGCAGCAGTGACAGCGGATTGCTCCGGACAGCCACTCACCCGCCGGAGACCCGATCCTCGTCGTCGGTGGTCGCCACGACGTCGTCCGACTCGTTCCTGCAGTGGGGCAATCGGAAGCGGCTCCGGTGCATGAAGAGCCAGGTCAACAAGGACCACCACAACAACGGCTCCGACCCGGTTCATCGGACCACGGCTCGGGTCGATCGGCGCGTCATCAGATCCGATACGAACAACAAGGACGGTAGTGCTTTACATCATCAACCCAACGGCACGGCCAATGGAAACGGCTATCTGAATCTCAGGCAACGTCCGTCGTCGCCGTCCCATCGCATTCTCAGGTACGCGATCTCACTTGGCGGCGCGTCTGCTTCACGATCTGGTTATACTATTTGCTACAATCTGATGATTCGGCTTTTTGTCTTTTTGGTTGGGTGGGCGCTCAGTTACATAATTCGCGTGCGCTAACGTAAAAATATCTTGAAATCACATTTCGAATAATTGCAATTTGCGAACGCGAAAATTGAGAATGACAGCGAGAGCGTAATACGTTTTAAAGGATTGTTTATGTGGATTTGTTGAGTGGCGCGTGGGTGGGATTGGTGGTTGCTTAAATGAAACCTTTAATGGACTTGGGCTCCTTTCTAGTATTTAATATAAGTATTTATTTTTTAAACGGCAATTTTAAGTTTAAAAATAATGTGTTTACATAAATAATTTTTTTACTAATATAGATCTGGTTTGATAGATCTCATCAAGATCTTTTATACGGTGCAAAAAAAATTGAAAAATTATTTTTCATATACGCTATTTTTGAGCATGAAAATGTGAAATAAGTAATTATTTTTTAAGAAGGTGTTCTGAAACGAGGCCTTGGTGCGCGTAAGTTTCTGCGAAGGTTGCTTGCCCACGCGCTTTATAAGTAGTTGTACATCGGTTAGCTTTGGAGAGATTATCGAGGGTCATTTCCTCGAAGTTGTGGGTTAGCTATTTTTTTATTTTTTAAATAAAGCTACGAAAAATGATTTTGGCACTCCAATTTTTATGATGTCACTCTAAAATTTGTCTATTAGTGTGCTTGTTATGTATAATTTTTAATTAAAAGACAAGTTTTGGAGTATCATCATAAAAAATTAGAGCGCTAAAATCACGTACTTAATGTTACTCCATTGTTACTAAATTAGTGTGCGTTTTATTAAATAAAACTAAGTATTTATTTATTTTTTAAATAAGTAATTATTTTTTGAATTAAATGTAATGTATTGTGAGAGAATGATCTGTCTCGTAAAACAAAAAATATGTACTTAAAAAATAGAAACTTTAGCGCAACACCTAAAAGTTATAAAAAATGTGTTGGGTTAGTATAAAAAATGTGTTGAATAGTTTAGTTTAATGAAAATAACTTAACTTATGACAAAAAATTATAATTTAGTGAGAACAACTTAACTAAACTCAAAAAGTTGTAGTGAAAAAAATAAAAACGGGCTCTAAGTTGGGTTGGGACTTACCCCATCCGTTCCAATTGTGGTTTGTGGTATTGGGTTTGGTGTTGTTTTAAGATTATTTTAACAATTAATAGTAGAATAAGTATGTTTTTTTAAGAAAATATTTTATAAATTAATTGAGATTCATATGGCATATCAAATCTATTTGTAATTTATAAACTATGATTAATTCTTTATTGAGTAAAAATTGAGTAGGGCCAAGCAAATTAAAACGGTTTCTATTTTATAAATCATTTGTCACGGCACGAGAAACTAATAAAGAAAAAAATATTGAATATAATTTTTGTTGAAGTTCACAGGAAATATAACTTAAAACTTATAAGCCAACATTATGAGCATCTGTGGAGTACTCCTGTACTGCACTGTCTTGTGGTGCATCTTACGGGACAGATTTGGACTGTAATCAATGGTTCAAAAATATTTGTTATTTTTTACCGGTCAAAGTTAATTATTACCGGTAAAAGATAATAAATATATTTGAACAATTGATTATCGATATGGACGATCCGAATTTGTCCTCCAAGGTGCACGATTTCCAATTCCACTTTTTTAGGCGAATCAAAGTGAGAGGGAGAGAACTGGTAAGTGAAAACAGAAATATTTAAAATGACGTCGATAAGCAGTTTTTTTTAATAAGAAGACAACCAAATAAAGGGTGCATGTCATAATCCCTTCCCACCACGCATTATTTTAAGATAATACTTAATATAATTGGCGATAGATCTGATGTTTCGCCAATATGTGGTGGAGCACTGGTTAACTTTTCGTGGTCCTTGGGCCTGGAAATTGTGCTTGGCAATGGTTTTTGAAATCGGTACCGGGATTTCGGTGGTGTTGGCCTCACGTGCTTGTAACCTTACTGTACAGAAAACATTTTTTATTACTAGATGTTCGGGCCCTTTTAAGTTCACCTCAAGTAATTTCTGGGACCGATCACACCGTCCCACTTGAGGAAAATTCGGTATGGACTAAATCCTAAGTTGTTGAAATCAATTGAGGGGTTTTGGACATGAGAACTTAGAACTTTTTCCGTTAAGGATTTTTTAAGTATTTATTTCTCGTTTTATGAGACAGATCATTTTCTCATAATACATCACTTTTAATTCGAAAAGCATTTATTTCCTTGAACAAGGCCTAAAGATGAACCAATGTTGTCCCAGGCCTAAAATACTAGTAGTATTAACAATAATCTATGCAATGATAGCCCACACAATACACATGTGATAACAAGATAGTTCAATTAGTACAAACACCGAGTGGGTCATCTTGTTATCATGTACATTATGTGGGCCATCAAATGGATCATTGCTATTAGCATTTTGGTTCCCGACCTTGACCAATTTTGAAACCAGTAATGATCCTAACACATATCCTTTCACACAGATCATGCACATACATTTTTGTGGAGCCCATTTCAAGTCTTACAGAATTTATCCAAGCAGCTTGTATTTTTTAAAATATTTTTTTGAGGGTACTTATAAAAAATCAGTTCCAACGGATATCAATAAGGACTATAATTTCTGAAAAAACTCTTATCGATATCTGTTAAAGCTGATTTTTTATATGCACCCACAAAATAATATCTTAACAAAAATGAGCGGTTCATATTATCTTGTAAGACCTATAATGTGTACAAAAATCTGTGCAAGTAACACAGCTGTTTTGAAACCGTGTGTCATTTTCCGTACTTTAATTATATTTTTTTGAAGGGACATCTTCCCTACTTACCTAATGGGTTCTTGAAGAAACGATTCAAAGAAACATAAAGAAGAGAAATGATTCAATGTTTGTGAAAGTACAGCTTTATTTTGGTCCTCAGTCCTCACCACCCGTTCACTGACACGTAGGATGACCTGGGTTTGCATTTTAACGCATCTCAAAAAAAAAAAAAAAAAATTAAAGTACCCTTTATTTTCTTATTTTTTATTTTGTTTTTCAAATTTTTACTATTTTACTTCTGTATTCGGACAGAAAATAAGAAATGAAGTTCAATAAGCAAATAATGTCTACCAAACAGGTGAAAAGTACTATAACATAGGTGAAAGGTCCGTAAAAAAAAATAATGAACCAGTGGGGACACTCTCGAGTTGCACTTTTATTTGATCGTAGGCCACAAGTGGCTATCACATACGGAATAGTATATTTTAATTTAATTTAATTTTTTTGAGACTTTCGGCGATCCAATTTCATCTTGATACTGCCTTGTATTTTTCAATCGTAGGACCATGATTCTTCAAGAGAATCTCTAAACACAATCTTGCGGCTGAAAAAGACTTGCAGACCGATACACCAAAAAATTGGTGGAGCGGACTTGAGCTCCGATTAGTCCCATTACTTTAATTTTTTATTTGTCGTGTGGGTCCTGTGTTTATAAGCACGAAAGTCCTTTTTTTTTTTTTAAGGGAAGCAGTCCCGTTTTGTTAAGATTTTTTATTTTTTGAGTGCTTCTTTTTTCGTTTTATGAGACAATACATTATCTTTAATTCAAAAAAAATAACTATTTATTTAAAAAATAAGTACATATTTTAGGTGGAGGAGTGAGCGTGGGTAAGTCAGATGAGAGCGGAAGAAACGATAAGACATTGGTTGGTGGAATACACCCAAAATCCTTTTGCGAATAGAATTTGATGAAAAACTTGAAGCCCTTTATTTATTTTTTTGGAAAGGGGAAGCACGAAGTCCTTTTATGAACAGGATTTGATGAATATCTTAACCATTACTGTCGTAATTGGAGTACTTTATTTCAAAATCGTATATTTTCTTTTTCATTTAAGGGCCCTTACGTAGGTACGTTATAGTTTGTCTCTCAATAAGTGTTACGTGTGGGGCCACGGGGTTGAATTATTCAAATAATGACATGCCTAATTATTAGTTGGCGCTACCCCCATTATCACTTTCCCCCCGCCCCACCAAAAAAAAACGAAAAAGAAAACACTATTACCACATCATTGTTTTTTGCAGTACTTCTATGTACTCCGAAAATACACATAAATAAGAAATCAGTAGTTCAGATTCATTTCAAAGTGAAGCAGACCATATTGATTTCTCTATTTTTGGGTACCTAGCATTGCTCCTATCACCTGAGGAGAAATCTTAGGCTCCGTTCCAAAAGCTTTCTTAAAAACTAAGCAGTTTATTTTATATTTTTAAACTCAAAAATAATGTAAATAAACAATTATTTTTTTATTTTTTTTTGCCCCATGTAAAAGATATTGATAAGATTTATATTGACAGAAAAATTATTTGTGTAAACAGATTATTTTTGAGTTGTCTTATTAAAAAATAAGGACTTATTTACTGTTATGGAACGGGGCCTTATTCGTGTCGACAACACTTGATCCCAGTTCCCACAGGAAACTCGAGGTTGGTCCTTTTAAAACTGGATAGCTCTCCTGCCACGAGCACCCCAAAAACAAACCCGAGACTCCAATCCAGACCGTCCGATCCGGCTTTGGATTAGTAACCCTGGCCCACGCCCCCCGTCACTGTTCCTCCGCGATTCCGACCCGTACCCTCGAATAAATTCCGGAGGGGACCCAATCCGACGGCTGAGATCTTCAAAGGAACCGGACCGTCTCTCCTCTTTCTTTTTTTTTCTCTCTCTCCCCTCGTATTCCTCAGCTGTGCAAAACGTTAGATTGACTTGTACGCTTGTCCCGAATATCTTCGGTTTTATATACAGAAGACTTATTAGATTAGGAAAAGGAAAAAAATGGAAAACCCCACATATTAAAGCCGAGACCCAGAAACAAAAACACCGACATAACTTCCCCAAAACAACCCTCCAGCATTCTCCACGCAAAAACACAGAAAAAAACCCACCAACAAGATTCTTCCAAATTAAAAAGCTTCCTTCCGCCTGCACCGATCTGGATCACCACCCCAAGGCTATATCAGTAATTTCACCTTTACTTGTTCCTTTTTGTTTTACTTTCAAGTGTTTGGATATGGTGATATTCCTGTGTTATACACTTATGTGTCTCTGCTGATTGTATTGTTTGTTTGTTTGTTTGTGTTATTTTTGTGTGTAGAAATTCTGAAAATCCGAGTGGGATGAAGGGGCACAGCAACGGGGTCATGAGGGGGATATCATCTCCGGACAGGGTGGGTGCGCAGGATAAGAGAGGCAGTGCGCACCATAACACCACCGCCACCGCTACCACCATTAATAATCATCATCACCACAACCATATTAGTAGTCATACGAATAATAATAATAATAACGATGTTAATAATGGTGGTGGTGGTGGTGGGTCGGGGTCGTCGGAGACGGCGGCGCAGGATAGCAAGAAGGGAGGGTCTTCGTCTGGGAGTGATGCGATCCCGGCGGTGTGGCCGCCGAAATTCGTGATCGCGTTGACGAATAAGGAGAAGGAGGAGGATTTCATCGCCTTCAAAGGCTCCAAATTGCCTCAGAGACCCAAGAAGAGAGCCAAGTTCATTCAACGCACCGTCAATGTAAACCCTCTCTCTCTCTCTCTCTCTCTCTCTCTAGATTTTCATGCTTTTTTTTTTTTTAATTGAAATTTGAAAAAACAGAGTCAAAGTAACATTTTCTAGTATATTAATTTCGTCATTCCAAAAGTGAAAATTGATTTTGTAGAAAGGAAAAAGTAAAGAAATTAATTATAAGTAGCGTAAAATTTGGAAGCAATATTTTTATAATCAAAAGTCATTCTCATGATCAGTATTTTATGTGAAGTAAATGACTCCAACTTATAGTCATAACTGTACAATTTACCGTTAGTATATATTACTACTCGTTAATTAGCGGATTGCTTTTTCATGTTTATTATTGAACTTTAGGCGATTGAATAATTTTTATTTTTATTTTTTTGGAACTTAGACTAAAATTGCGATATTCAACTCCGAAGAATTGGCTTGGGTTTAAGGTCACCTATGAATTTGCTCTATTTCAAGTTGAGGTTCGAAACCGTCTGAGTACTTTCAACTCGTTGAAGTTAGTTCATGCAAGACTTTATCCCCATTTCAAAAGTACCTCCGGTAGTAGATTGTTAGATTAGTCACTACAAAATTAATCGGGATGTGCGCGCGTTAGTTATGAAAAAACGACGATTTTTGCGTTGCTTTTATTTAGCTAGTGAAAGGTTAAGATCTAGAAAAGAAACAAAACAAGGTGCATTTAACAGTACCACCGGAAACCCGAGATTGGTTCCCAAGATCAGTCGAAGTACGGAAAAGGGTGCAGGGCCGAATATTAGGTTAGAGAACGAATTTCTCGTGACAAAGTGTTGTTCACCTTAAATGCACAAGATTTGATTCCAGTACTTTTTATTTGGTGGGTTTGGTTTGGTTATTGCATAATAATTATTGGTGGGGCTTTGTGATATATATTTATTGGTGTGCGGGTTTTTGTTCAACTTTTATTTCGGCCCCATTGGTAAGCCCGCGGGGGCGTGTACTAAAAGACAAGTTTAGTGGGATGCGAACGTACACGTGTCAGTTCATGCTCTGATCTAATCTAATCTTCTTCATCGCCATCTACTTTTGATCATGTGACTCGCGTTTTGTTGACGTCCGGTGAATAAGGTTAAATTCTTTTTAATGATAGAGATAGAAATGATATGAATAAGGTAACTCGGTTTAAAAAATCCGGTTAAATCTCATATTAACAATTGCTAGTCAAATTACTATATACTACTAGAATGGTAAAATAGAGTTATAGAATTCATATTAAGTCTAGGATCACCGCACTCATTCCACCGCTCAATATGGGGCCTACTCCGGGCCTCGAAAATATACAAGGAAATACCCATAAATTTAATTTTAATAGGGCTATAACTAGCTTAATCGCATATCAGTTAGGTATGTTTTCGGAATTCATAGGGGTAAAATCCAGAGTGGGCCCCACATGAAGCGGTGGAGGAATGGGTGCGGCGATCGTAGCAGCACTTCTGGAATAGAAATTTTGACGGTCTCAACATATTGCGGTTGCCTATAGTTGTCCGATTATCTTATTATTTTATTGGCAGAAATAAACGGTTCAAAAAATCAACGTTGACGAACCCCATTCTTTTTAGGTGACGTATCAAAGATTAAAATAGACGACCGTGTTCACTAAAGTCTAAACCCAGGTATATGGTTTATGTAAAAACAAATAGATCTTTTTCTATCCTTTCTATTTGGATTGGATGGATGGTCCGAAGCTGGATCGTCTGTTGCTGCAATCAATGATGTCATTACGTCACCGTATGGTTCAGAATTAAAATATCCCGTCCATTCCAGAACTTAGACCGGAGAAAATCGGAACCCTTAGGTTTCCTTCTCTGGCGGGCGGCTATGGGTAATTGGAATATCCGTAACTTGTGATGCACATAATGCCCATAAAAAATATGACTCTACTTCGGATATTGACAGATCACTAAAGGACAAAGGATCGCCTAACACTTGAAGGGTTTGGATTGTTTTAGGTCCATCTGATGTTATTGAATTGGTCCGACTTTTGCAGCCTAGACTGGTTTGAATACGGTACTTGCTATATTAAAGAAATAATTGAACCAATAAAATTATTTCGTTTCATTTGAATTTTTATTATTGTAGGAAATTTTCTGTGATTGGAGAGCTTGTAATTTATGTGTTTTTTTTTTGTTTTTTTGTTTTTGAACTTCTAGTAAACTTTTTTTTTCCCCATGTTTGATACAGTTGGTATGCCCTGGGGCGTGGCTATGTGATCTGACGCTAGAGCGGTACGAGGTCCGGGAGAAAAAGATCTCGAAGAAGGTACCTTTACACGGGATTTTTGTTTTACGCTTTGTTTTTTGCGAAAATGTTTTCTGGCCAATGTTTTACATATCTCTTTCGTGTGTTTTGGCACGGCCTAATGTTGGAGTTAATCCAAAATATTTGGCGTGGTCAACAAAAATGCTTTGGTTTTCATGAAAATGTTTTCACTTTTAAAGCTGAAAAACGTTTTCCCAATTATCACTACTATGGGACTGCAACCGTCGCTTCCCTAGTCACTGCTACCATGATTTTCAAGATTAGAACAACCAAACGCACGAAATCGTCTCCTGTTAATCTTTTTTCCTTCACAGAAAGCGTTTTTTCTCATGTATTTTGGTGCCGTGCAGAGACCGAGAGGGCTAAAGGCGATGGGTAATATGGAGTCGGATTCAGAATAGATGAAATGAAGTATGTGTGGGACAACAATGGAAGTTTTGTCGGAAGAGAGAGAAAGGTGATCACATGAGGAAGAAGATGAAATTCTGCCTGCCTGCCTGCATGTGTTCTTTAACTGTGTGAGATGTGGTAGTAGTATTATTATTATTATTTTACCAAGTACTGATTGCTTGTATCGTCACCTTTCATCTCGAGAGAAGATGAATCAGAGAAATAGTTCAGCCATTTTAATTAATATTATGGCTCAAAGTTAGAAAAAACATTTGTTTCGTCACTGGTAGAAATATTTGCAATGTCATCAACAGTACTGCATCCGTCGGATGAGAAGCTTAATAGGGAAAAAAAAAGGGGTGAAAATTAACGACTGCTTCAACGAGATATGCCTTGCCTTGCATTAATCTAAGACAAGGATATGCCATGGTGGTGAATCTTATGGACCGTGTCAAGAAACAATTATTGACTCCTCTCAATGAAAAACCTATCAGTGAGTTTCCGAAGTACCCAAAAAAAAGCAAAAACTACCAGCAGCGTCGTTACAAGTGTACACAATCGATAACTTCGACGGCACAGACATGTAATTATATTATATACAAAATGGGAAAAAAAAAGCGCATCAACATATGCTCACAGATGTCGGGATGCGTAGCATTGGTCTTTCTTCTTTTCTGCATTGTGCTGGACAGCTGAAGCGATGAAACATATATAGGCTTTGAACAACAGTTTCCTTGCATACAATATTAGTAATATTTAATCTCATCTAAAATTAGGTGCATATTATTTTCCCATTTGAAAAGGAAACTTGGGGGCCTACCAGCTGTCAAGCTTTCAACAACCTTTATGGAGTCTCCTCTAATTCCACTGTGATAAGTTATCTTCTCCAGTTGGAAGACTTCTTTCATAAATGAATGAGAAGGCTTGTTATGGTACAATAATTCCATCAAACTTTCATTGTGAGGTAGAGGAAATCAAAGTTTGACTCAAAGTGAGCCAATTAGAGGCCCTTCCTCTCAATATGCCTACTTTTATTTCTCATTAATTCCTTCAGTTTTGTTTGGTAAACGAATTTGGCACTTTAGTTTTTGATAATCACACTCCAATATTTGTTTTTAGGCGTTAAAAATACACATAACATGATCAGTAAAAGACAAATTTTGGAGTGCCGAAATCATTTTTCGTTTTGTTTTGGCCATTGAACATGATTTAGATATGGGGTAGCACGAATTGGATTCACGAAAATCGCTACATCTCTCTTTCTATCTTGACAGATGGCATAAATTCAAGCCACTAAGAGGGGGACCTGCTGCATCCCGCTTTGTCTCTTGGTGAGCCCCGTTGCAAAATCGAATTGACAAATAGCTCCAATAGGTGAAGCCGCCACATTCCGCTTTGTCACCTGATAAGCACCACAATAAAATGACAAACTTATGGGAATGTTGGGCAATAGGGTATCCCTCTTTCACCCTAAGTGTAGAAGAATGAGGAGTAATCCGTAACTTATTCATACTTGTATAAGTATGTAAATCGACATTCTTGTGAATTCGCTTTATAAGTCTACTCACCCCTACCATAATCCGTAAAGCAACACTCAGTAAAAATAATAAACTTGTGGGAAAAAGCTTAATGTCTAAATGGGTCACGTTCGTATCCAATAAAGGAGAGAAAATTGCAAATCTGTTGCAAATATATGGAGAGAGAGAGGAGCAGGAAAAATCAAAAGGGTGCCCAGATCAAACTCCCACGGAGAGACCCAACCGCCTCTCACATGCTAATATCAGTTTCTTCTCCTTTTTTTTTTTTTTTTGAAATCTCATTACAGAATAATCTCAAGATTTTCTTCTCTGCATAATATCATTTGCACATGCTGTCCGAATGTGTAGTTTACTTTTAAAGGGTTAAGATGGAACCAAGCATACAAAAGACACTAGACTCTCTCTCTCTCTCTCTCTCTCTCTCTCTCTCTCTCTCTCTCTCTCTCTCTCTCTCTCTCTCTCTCTCTCTCTCTCTCTCTCTCTCTCTCTCTCTCAAATGGCATCTGATCTGCATTTGGCATCCTAGATGTGAGAAAAGCTTTTTTTCAAAAAACCTTTTTTAGGCAGAACAATGTATGATGATGCCTTTTGACTTTTTCAACGTCTCTGAAATGCATTTGCTTTAATTTGCATTATTTGTCAACAACGGTGGTAATATATGAAATTAGAATTGGTATAGCCCAAAAACAAATCCTCAGGTAAACTCAAACCCAGTTGGTGTAATAAAGTGTAACCATTAGGCTTTGTTTGGATCCTATAGAAAAGAAAGGGAAAGAAGGAAAAATAATTTTCCCTTGTTTGGTTTGAGAGGAAACGAAAAGGAAAATAATAAAACAAAGAAGAATTTTCCTCCTCAATTTCCTTTCCTTTCCTTTCCTTTTTTTTCTCCAAGTTCCAAACATGCCCTAAATCTCATACCATAAGTCAACTAGTGTGGGAAATGCATTTGCTTTGATGCAATTTATAGTTAACTGGACCCTTCCGTTCCATCCAATTATTCAACCAACAAATGAAACATGGATGGGACCAACAATCTTCAAAGGAAAGTGACAGACCAAAATCACAATAATTCGGTCGGTGTAGGCCCTATACCACCTGTAATGAAATTTTGCAGCTTCTACCTTAATTTCCACATTCGAGGACTTAACCCAAATTTTCAGTTTAATTTATCCCACTTTGTCATTTTTTGTCATTTTAAAGTTGAAAAACATGTACCGTCCAAATGATTTATCTTCTCAAATAAGTAAACTTTACTGATTAAGTGGCTATAAGGCGCCTCAATCTTATGGCCTGCAAGTAAAAATTATGAACATCAGTATGGTACCAATCAATATCTCTCTCCGATTCCTAAATCAATCGATCAGTAGATATATTGTGTGAAAAGTATTCAAGGAATTGCTTAATAGGACCCTTTTGTGATTCAACTTAGAGGGATGGATTAGGTTGGCACATATTATCACTTTGTCGCTACCATTTTTTCAGTTCAAATTTGAATGAACACAAATATACCGTCCAAATGATTAAACTTCTTAAGTAAGTAACCCATCTAACAGTTTAGTCTAGACTCTATATGGTAGGTTGAAATTAGAAAAATTGAGTTTGAAAACTTTAGCTAATGTGGACATGGAATTGCTGAATAAGGAGCCATTATCATATAAGTAATTATTCAATAGTTTTGGAGTACCGTCACATGATGTCCCTAACGCCCTTTTCCACCACACATTCTCACATAGAGCAAGGCCAAAAAAGTTAGGGAGAACCCACCCTTACTGAACGTGCATGTCATATAGCCTAAGCAATTAGAGATACTCGAATTTACTATTGGTCAAACCCCAAACGGCCAAATGTTCTCTTGAGCAAAAAGGGGCAATATAAAATATGCACCTGTAGTGCAGGGGAGGGTCTCCGATATAGGTAAAAACTTCTGAACTAAAAGCATCCTCAATGCACTCCTAAAATGGCTTCTAAGTAAGGACTTGTTTAATAACATAAATTCAGTACTGACTCAATTAAGTAATAAGTGATTTAGTAAGTTTGATTCACATTTTACATTGCTTAACAAATTAAATATCACTTAAAATATAGGTCAAAAAGTTGAAAAAAATTAAGTAGCTTTGAGTTACTTAATTGTGGCTGAATTTTTATGTACTTTTTTTTTAACCGAATTTTTATGTACTTACATTCAACCATCATACTACCACCACAACCACTCCTACCAACACCTTCACCACCCCACCACCACCACCACCACCTTCACTACTCCTCCACCACCACTCCTCCACCACATCACCACCATTAGCTCCATCACTCCACCATCACTTCCTCCACCACCACCACCACCACATCACCACCACCAACTCCACCACTCCACCATCACCACTACTTCCTCCACTACCACCACCACCACCAGTTTCACCACTCTACCACCACCACTCCATCACCCCCACCACCACCATCACTACATCACCACCACCACTTCACCACCACCTACACCACTCCTCCACCACAACCACCACATCACCACCACCAGCTCCGTCACTCCACTACCACCACCACCACCACCACCACCACCACCATTCCATCACAACCACCACTACCATCACTACACCACCACTACCGCTCCTACCACCACTCCACCACCTCCACCACTCCACCACCATCATCACAACCATCACCACCACCGCCACTCCACCACCACTACCATCACTACACCACCACCACCACCACTCCACTACCACCTCTACCAGCACTACACCACCACTCCTACCATCACTCTACCACCATCACCACCTCCACCTCCACCATTCCACCACCACCACCACCACTCCTCCACCATTACTAGAAGTATATTGTGACTGTTAGTAAATTAAGAGAGAATTGAAACAAAATTAATTCATCATTTTACTTAATATATTTTATCAAACAGCTCTTCAGCTTAAAAATTTGAGCATTCAATTTTCAGTACTTAATTTTTCAGCTTTCAGTTTCAGTTTTCAATTTTATCAAACAGCCCCTAAGGCTCCTAATATTTTAGCAAACCATTTGTTTAATTGTGTCTTTCAATGGGCTCCCCAAACAAGCTCCCAAGGATGGCTCCTAGGCATGCCTCCTAACACGTTTGTTAATTTTTTTTCCCAAAAGATAAAGGTCTTGTTCAATTAATAAAGAATGCTCTTGCTAGTCCATTAGGTGCACATATACTCCCAAAATTAACAAGCTCTTAGGAGTAAAAATTGGATCCCACTTGTGCTTATGCGTACGCTTTAGAATTTAATTTTGGGAAAAATGACAGCCCATGACGTGTTTTGATAATTAATATCCACCAAGGACATGCTAGGAACATTTGTTAATGCTGAAAATGTCTTTGACGGGTATTAATTATCAAAACACATCATTGACTTTCATTTTCCCTTCAATTTTTAGAAGCTATTTGTAGAGAGTGCATTGAGAATGCTCCCAATTATTCTGGGGTACACGGACGTTGAGTCCCTGCAGTGAGGGTTACTCACTGCAATCAACAACCCCCACAAATACGACATAGTTATTTGGCAAGTCAAGGCTCATTTTGTAATCCAAGACTCCAAGGCTATATGTGACTTTATGGGGCCCATTTAGGGGTCTCGCACAAACGATTTAAACCGTTCAACAATTTTAAAATAATTATTCGATTCATCTTGAAAAAATTTAGCCCAATTGGATGTTTGTAAAGAATTGATCTAATTCGTTCAATTTTTCATTCAGAATTCAGAACCATAAACTCCAAAAGAATCTTGAAAAATAGTAAGACAAATGTATGTTCAGCATCCTCTTGATCTGAACCATAGAAATTGTAGGGCTTGTTGAGAAGAGCATTCAGTAGAAAAATTATCTTGATCAGATATCGATAGGTATCAAAATACAAAGATTATACCAAAAATATAAACTGTTTTGATACCTATCAATGTCTGGTAAAGATAATTTTTTTAGTAAATTCTCTTCTCAACAAGCCCCACAATATCTACGGTGCAGATCAAGGGGACATTGAAGATATAGTTGTCTAAAAAAAATTTTGAGATTCTTTTAGAATTTATAGTCTTGAATTCTGAATGAAAAATTTAAAGAATTAGATCAATTATTTACAAACATCCAATTGGGCTAAAATTTTTCAAAATGAATACAATTATATTAAAATTATTAAATGGTTCAGATTGTTTGTATAGGACCCATAGATGTATCCAGTACAACCACGTATAGCCTCGGACTTGAATTACAAAAATGTGCCTTGACTTGCCAAAATACTAGTCTTTTTTTTTTGTGTGGCTGTTGCAGTGAGTGTTACTCACGGCAAGGACTTGGCGTCCAGTACACAGTGGGCTTAATTTGAGGCCATATTCCATTGGGGCTGACGGGAATTATACTCCAAGTCCAATGGAAAAGTCGCTTGTGTTTGTTCTATTTCAGTCGTCTAATAGGGACCCTACTAGTTACTATAAAACTTGAGCGCCACACTAATTCAATATTGTGAAAATTAATGCTATGTTTGGATTTGTACTTGAAATTTTTTTTGAAAAATTATAGGAATAATAAATGGAGAAAGATAGAGAAAGAAATGTTGAAAGTAATTGAAAAAAATTTAAAAATTCTTTTTGAATTACAAAAGAGAACAAAACATAAATTCCGTTGTTCGATTGCAGAATTACTCCCTTTCCCCATTCAAAATGGAATGGTTATGACGTGACGAAAATCAAAATATCTCCATTCACCGTAATCATACAGACTGCCTTTTGAAGTACTAGAATAAAGGCATGCGAGAAATAACTCAATGCTCCTTGGACAAGAGTGAACACGAATCAAAACCACACATCTGCACGCGCATTATGCGACTTCGAACAAGGGACACCGAAATAAGGACCAGTTCGAATCTCAATTAAGCCCTTATTACAGAATTACTGTGGAGGGAGGGTTTCTCTCTTAATTATCCTTTTTGGTTAAGCCTAGAAACAGAGGAAAACGAAAAAGAAGCTACACAACCACGAAACGATTCTCCTACATTTCCACGGCAACCAACCAAACAGATCAATCAAAAACCAGCAACACACGATTGACCCCAGATCACAATTTTAAGCGAACAAAATGACAACCAGTACCACAGATCTACGAATCAAAACAGAGTATAATATAATATAATCATCACAAACCCGCCATCATAACAACCACTAGAAAAAGTAGAATCGCAACATAACCAAAAGGTGAAGCAGTACTACTACAAAAGCAATGAAGTAGATGTAGATCTAAAACACCGAAACAAAATCCTCGCTTCTATGAAACCAATCCATAAACCCTAGCCATCATATACGACTATACTATATACTACGATAAGATCATCTCGACTCTCGTCAAGCAGCGAGAGATCTTCTTCAGAACTTGAGCGCAGATCCGAAGAGGAAGGCCGAGACGGCGACGAGGCAACTGAGGGCGAACGAAGGCGAGACGGTGCCGGCCGTGGAGACGGGGCTCGGCGCCGGTGCTTCGGCCGCGAGAGAGCTTCCGAGAAGAGAGACGACGGTAAGGGCCACCGCCATCAGAGCAACCAGAGAGGTGTTTGAAACCGCCATTTGGAATGAGAGAGAGAGAGAGAGAGAGAGAGAGAGAGAGGGAATTGCTCGAGAACTGAGGAGAGAGAGAGAGTAGTGAGGAGCAGAATTTTCGGTAGGGTTGGAGTGAGAATATATAGAGGGACAGAGATGAGAGAGAGAGAGAGAGAGAGAGAGAGAGAGAGAGAGGAATTCTGTTGCGTGCAAATGAGCCCGGGCAGCTGCCCCGATTTTACAGGCTGGCGAATGATGGAGAGGCAGCTATGAGACGAAGTTTTATTTAAACCATTTCTTAAGGCGAAGTTTTATTTAATCTCTTTTTTAATTAGAAAACATAAAAATAATCCATAAACAAAGACGCGTTACAGACTTGCAGGCGTCTGGGCGGTTTCTCCAACGTCTTTCTAAAGTCTAAACTTTATTTATTTAATCTTTTATGGGAACATTGGAATGTTTAAGGCGAAATTTTATGCAATGAAAAATAGGTCGTTACGAAGAAGTATTGACGAAATAAAACTCACTTGAATTTGAGTTTGTGTTCGTCACTAAGAAGTATCAAACAAAATGAACTCACTCGAGTTTGAGTTTGTATTCGCATCTACTTCGATAGAAAGCTAGTTCAAATTTAGTTTATCGCCTAAATTATTGAATCCTAACACCTTTTAGAAATTTGTTAATTTGAATTTAAGCTCGAATAAGCT
>CM033802.1:22194295-22236795 GCA_019656835.1 Rhododendron ovatum
AAAAACAAGCGGAGTCATTGTTTTCTCCAAACTAGACTTGAAAGTTGAAAGTTGAAAGTACACAATTCAGCAATATTACACCATCTTAGGTGGTTGTTAAGACAGAAGTGTACGACGAGCAACATGAATCGAAACATTATCCCAATGGATAGAGCTTAGAATTTCTACATGGTATCTGTGAACGCAGAATACTAATTATTTCATGTTCTAAGGGCATCACGTGACGGTACTCCAAACTCTTTTTTCATCACAAATTTGTATGGTCTCTAGAATTCTTTTTTATCACACATTTGTGTTGACTCTAAACATTTTGTAGCAAAGGCCATACAAATTTGTGGTGGAGAAAGAGTTTGGAGCACCACGTGACGATGTTCCGAGAGCATTAAATAATTTTCTGGGAACACGGGATGGACAAATGAAAATTTTACATTTTCTCGCATTGTAGCTTATTACTCATAGCCCATATATAGGGTGTTAATATGGTGTTTTTTTATTTTTTTTGTCTTTAGGAAAAAAAAAAATCACCGTTGTAACTTTTAGGTTAATTTTTTGTGGGTTATTAGTTCTTGTTGATGGGTAGGGATAACTATACTAGTAAAGCGAACCCTCTGGGTTCGCAAAATGCACTAGATTTTTTTTGTATTTTTTGATGTACAAATAGGTTTTTTTTGTACTATTGTCAACGGGTCATTTGTGTGTAGCGAAAGTAAATGAAATTCAGATAAGTTTGTAAATAAGTAGATATCATAACTCAACAAAACAAAAAAAATTAGGTCCAATAAATTGATGAGCAAATATGTTTTTTAGAGTTTTGTGTTACCAAAATTTTACATACGATTTTACACCGTTGAACTGATATCCTAGAACCGCAATGTTGGCACAAGGAATATAAAATATAAAAAGTCATGATCTAAACATTAAGAAAGTTGACTAAATTAAGGGGAAAAAATCCAAAACATACAAATTTGTTTTTGTCTTTATTCACAAAATTTTGAATTCGGTTTATATTTTTTACGTTTATGATTCCTTTCGTTGAGACAACCAATAATCTCAAAAAATCAAACGCATCACTAAAAAAGCAAAAAAAAAAGAAAGAAAAAAGGATGAAGACAAAAAAGTATTTCAAAAAATTATTAAGCCAAAACACCCAAAGTACTTAGGTTAAGTAATTCCTGATAAAAAAAAAAGAAAAAAGGATGAAGACAAAAAAGTAATTCAAAAAATTATTAAGTCAAAACACCCAAAGTACTTAGGTTAAGTAATTCCCGATCGCCCGTAAAATAGTGGTGGAGTTAGGACTCATTACTATTAGTCTATTGGGGTCAAGTATTTAGAACCATGCACAGGGGAGAATTTTTCATAAGTCTACTATAGCACTTTCCAAACCCCCTAAGTCCACTTCTAAATTCTATAACCCACTAAGTCCACTAATAATTTTAATGACAAAAATACCTCACCTAACAAACAAGGGCCTTGTTTAGCTAATACGAAAATATATTTTTTTCATATTTTTTCGTTTTTGTTGCAATCAAGCCGCCACCGCTAGAGCTGTCCATCGGGCGGATTTTTTCGGGTTCGGGTTCGGGTCGGGCCCGACCCGACATTTGTCGGGTTGAAGAAATACCCACCCGCAACCGACCGAACTTCTGGTCGGGTTCGGGCGGATTTGTGGTCGGGTGGATTCGGCCGGGTTCGGTCGGGTCATCGGGTTGGGCCTCATTGTGGGCCTATTATTTTTTGGGCCATATTCATCTTTTCTGGGCCATTTTTTTCCATTTCCTTAATTGTTTTGGGCCGTTAACCTCCTAATTTGCAAGTTTCGTAGCAGGCCACAAGGCCCAATGCCCTTATTAACCTTTGGGCTTCCACCAAGCCATTTAAATTTACACATTCATCAACAAAAAAAATTTACCAACCATCAGCCAAAAAAATTTACACATTCATGAACAGCAAAAATTTACAAGCATCAGCGAAAAAAATTTACACATTTCCAAACTTCTAGTGCAATCCACTAGTCCAGACTTCCGGCTTCCACCAAGCCCTATCAAAAAAAATTCATTTAGAAACCAAACACAACCAGTCAACCACATTTCTAGTGCAATCCACTAGTCCAGACTTCCGGCTTTCACCAAGCCATATCAAAAAAAATTCATTTAGAAACCATACACAACCACAACCAGTCAACCACATTTTCAGGCTCCAGCAATTAATTTCCAGCAAGTGATTTCCAGTCTGCCTACTTTCCAGTCCACTACTAGTCTACTACTACATTTCCAATTTTCTAGCAAGTGATTTCCAACAAGACAATCAAAGACAACCACATGTCAAAAAAAAAAAACAAACCAAACACGGCACAGTGGGCACACAACCACACCAGTGACCAGCCTCCCTAGTCACTCCTGTCCCCTGTTTTTTCAGCAGCCAATCCAGCCATACAACCAGTCACAACATTTTCAGTCAACTACTGTCTACTAGGCAAGCAATTACAAGTCCAAAATGATTAAAACTACAAGTCCATAATAATTTAAAACAACCAAACACTTTCATAATAAAATAAACTAGTCCCGTAGTTCAATGTGCTCCAAAGTGCTCTCCAATCCCATGTAAACTGACCAAACCTGTTACATAGAAAGAAAAATCATACAACCAAATTGAAAACTTCAAAGATTACAAAATAACATAATGTTAAATGTTTTACCAAGGTCTAATGTCCAAAGGCCCATCACTCAATCCCTAAGAACTTGCGTTGCATCATCAATTGATTCAGTTTGTAAGAGTTCTGAAAAAAAAAACACACTTAATTCAATACATTACTAATAAAAACTAAATAGTAAGTAGACTAGATCAATTGAATTAAATTACCTCGTTCAAGATCTTCAACTTTATCCATGGACTGTCGAAGAGAGATTGGAACCGTACTTAAAAGCCAATTTTGGGTGCATACAAGAGTCTCGACCATTGACGGTGAGAGTGAACTTCGAAATGGATCAAGTACGCGACCACCCGTACTAAAGGCTGATTCAGAAGCTACGGTAGACACAGGCATAGCTAATACATCACGCGCCATTTTTGACAAGATTGGATACTTGTTGGAATTGTTCTTCCACCATACCAAGATATCAAAATCTGGACTGTCCCTACGTTCGCACAAATCCCCCAAGTACTTGTCTACTTCCGAGGAACAAACACTAGAATACTCCTCCTCCAAGTAAGTGTCAAATTCGCTAGCTAAATTCAAGCGACGATCACAATCCTCATTCTCCTCCATTACTCTCGGCATTGAACTTGCACTAGGCACATTTTGTCTAACTTCACCCTCTTTTTCATAAAAATCATACAACTTGTTCAAAACATCCTTCACTTGTTTCTCCATTTTCTCACCCACCGCCTTTCCTTTGGATCTTGTATAGCAAAACTTCACCAACCTTAACTTATACCGGGGATCAAGTGCCACCGCCACATAAAGTAACGGATTGAATTTCTCTACATTCCCCCAATACGTCTCAAATTTTCTTTTCATTTCACTTGCCATCTTAGACATAAAAGAATCTCTGTTGAGGATTGATTCATCTATACGGGTTTCAACCTCAAACAACTCATGAAAGAACACATTGGATGTGACAAAAAGAGAAGCTGAAAATTTTTTGGTTGCATCATAAAAAAGTTTCAAGAATCTAACAAACAACCCACATTTCTTCCAATCAAGTTTGTTTGGGACAGTTGCTTGTCTTGGACTTGGGACCCTATGGCTATGGCTCCCACCTTGGTTACCCTCACCCTCCAATGACAAATCCTCATCGCCTTCTTTTATGCCAAAGAATTTTATGAAACTACTGTCTTCCTCCCCCATTCTTTGGAATGCCTTCTCAAACTTGATGGCTACTTCTAACATCAAGTAAGTGGAATTCCACCGAGTACACACATCAAGACACACAGTTTGTTTCGATTTAATTTTCTCCTTCTCCACACACTTCTTGAAAGTCTCCATTCTATGTGGAGAAGATCTCACATACCTCACAACATCACGAACTCGCAAAATAGATTCACTCATATCTTTCAATCCCTCAACGACAATAAGATTCAAAATGTGTGCACAACATCGCATATGTATATATTCATGCCCCAAAATAGTCCTTTTCCAATCCATTGTTTTCCTTTTCAAGTACTCAATAGCTGTGGCGTTTGAACTTGCATTATCTACCGTCAGTGTAAAAATACCATCAACATTCCACTCAAGCAATAATGACTCAATTTTCTTGCCTATTGTAACTCCCTTATGATCTTCAATTTGACAAAAGTTTAAGATTCTCTTTTGCAACTTCCAATCATCATCAATGAAGTGTGCAGTGAGACACATATAGTTAAGGTTTTGAATTGATGTCCATGTATCAGTCGTGAGGCAAATTCTACGGCCCTTTAATAATTTTTTCAGTTTTCCCCTTTCGTAGTCTTTAATTGCAACCACCTCTCTAGTAATCGTTTGGCGAGAAGGGACCGGTGTGAACTTTGGTTGCATGACCTTACAAAACTTTCTGAATCCAATCCCCTCAACAAACCTAAACGGTAGTTCATCAATAATCACCATTTCTGCAAGAGCTCTCTTACACTCTTTAAAGGAAAATACACTTGTCACAACGTCAACACCCCCCCCCCCCCCCCCCCCCCTCGTTGACTTTGAATGAAAGGTTTGGTTGTCCATGTTGGTCTCTAAGAGGATATAACGGGCAAACAGGGATGTGAGCTTTCAAATTACTAACGCCATGTTTCTTACTATCAGCCGCATATCTTTTTTTGCAATAGTTACACTCACCCCATATTTCATTGCCCTCTACTATTTTTTCGAAGTGATCCCAGGCAGGAGATCGATATCGATCTTTTTTTGGGTTGGGGCCTTTAGGAGTTTGTGGTGGAAGCTTTCTTTTCTTGGTAATTTTTTCCCCCACTTGATTTACTTTATCTACCGTATCATCTTCAACATCGACAACATTGGCAAGGGTAGTCGCAGCAGGATTAGGATTACCTTGAAGTTCAAGTTATTCGATATCAACAACATCATCCTCAAGTTCCCCACCAGGATGGAAATCAAACACTGGCTCCGCCTCCATCACCTACAACAAACAAGAGTGATGATCAAATGATTTTCAATTAGTTAAATTTAACCATGATAACATCAAATTGGACAATTAATAGTACGGACTACGGAGTACAAGAAACTCCAACCACCAGTCAGTCAACAACCACAACATTGAAATCAAGAAGAAATTGACAAGTGAATATAATAACCAACTCAAGAAAATGGTGCGGAACAAGTTGAAAGAGTGTAAACCAATTGTTGGATGGCTACTCATATAGGGGCAAAAGACAAGGGAACTGAATTTAGCAAAGTGGGACAAGCATCCCACAAGTACAAGTTAAATATATAGCTTTCATATGCTTGGAAAGATACAATTCTTTGAAAAGTGCATTATACAAAGAACGGGGCTAGATGGAGTATAAAAAGGATAAAAATCCCCCAAGCATCAACAAATTAAAGAATGCATGAAAAGATAAGATCCATTCCATGCCTTCATGCTTTCCGGATTCACACATCCCCCATACAGGTAGCGAAATTGAGGAGCTGATCATTCATTTAATTAGTTAGTGGATTCTTACAACTAAATTAATTCTGAATTTGCAGGTGGGGTAATACTCCACTAAGTGAAGCGCGAATGTCTGGAAACAACAAATTGATCAAGCTACTGGAAGAAGCAAAATCCAATCAAGCTACTGGAAGAAGCAAAATCCAATCAAGCTACTGGAAGAAACAAATTGATCAAGCTACTGCTTCGGGTGTCTGAGTCTAACATCTAATATATTGCACTAATATGGACAATTACTATGCAAAATCCAATCAAGCTACTGGAAGAAACAAATTGATCAAGCTACTGCTTCGGGTGTCTGAGTCTAACATCTAATATATTGCACTAATATAGACAATTACTATGCAAAATCCAATCAAGCTACTGGAAGAAACAAATTGATCAACCTACTGCTTCGGGTGTCTGAGTCTAACATCTAATATATTGCACTAATATGGACAATTACTATGGCAAATTGTGAACTCAATAGGCATTATAAAATGCAATACAATAAATCAACAATATACAAACGTGAGCACGGGATATTCCCCTCAAAACATCAGTACATCACAGATTCACAGTCGTCCCTCCACAAGAACACAGTAACACACACACACACACAGAGACGAGTTCTATCTGATTACAGATGAACTCCATTAAAATCTAGCAACAAATTACAAAACTAACAGTTAAAAATTGAACTCCATCAACCACCAGTCCACCGCCGCCGGCGCCGGCGGGCCGCCACTCACTTCCACAGAGAGAGAGACAGAGAGAGAGACTGAGAGAGGGAGAGAAGTACCAGATTTAGGCGTCGATCGGCTGCAATCGGCTACGAACGAGAACGAGAGAGTGGTCCACAAAGATTCTGGAGATCTAGAAATTCAAAACTAAAAGTTAAAAAATTAAATCATCAAAACTATGGAGAATCGGAGATCGAAGACTGACGTGAGCGAGAGAGAGAGAGAGAGAGAGAGAGAGAGAAACGTACCAGAGTTAGGTGTTGACCGTTGTCGATCGACTCGATCGGCTGTGTCGCTGCGAGGTCGAGAGGAGACTGGAGAGCAGGAGACGTCCGAGCGGAGAGGACTGGCCGGAGACTTGGTCGCCGGTCAGAGAGACTGAGAGAGTGGGGTGGGGGCCGTCCGTGGTGGGGCTGGGTGTGGGTGGGGTGGAAATCGGCGGAGAGAGGAGAGGAGACTGAGAAGAGAAGTGAGAAGTGAGAACTGAGAACAGATAACCCTAATGAAAGAAAGATTCGATTTTTTTTCTTTTATACTCGGTGAAATTCGGTCGGGTCGGGTGACCCGAAACTTAATATATAACACCCGAAACCCGACCGACAAACTGTTGGGTCATCTAAGCCCAACCCGAACCCGACCGACTGTGTCTGTTTAAACCGTCCGAGGCTGATTTTTCGGGTCGGGTCGGGTCGGGTGGTCGGTCGGGTGGGTTTTTTGGGCAGCTCTAGCCACCGCCGCTGCTGGCGCCACCATCGTTGCCACCCCACCGCTGCTGCCACACCACATATAACATTATATGTGTAACAAAAAAGTATTTTTTCATTTTTTTCGATTTTTTTATTGAACCTGTTACACTTAACATTTAACATTATATATGTGACAAATTTCTTTTTTTGTTTTTTCCTATTTTTCTTGTATTGATTTTTTAACGTTATATGAGTGATAAAAATTTCCTAACATATAACATTATATGTGTGGCAAAAATTTTCTAATATCCAACATTTCTTTTTGATTTTTCTTGTTTTTAGTCTTTAACGTTATATGCTGGTCCATACAAAACATATAACATTATATGTGAGTTTTTGAATATCTAAATATCGCAAAAAAAAAAACATATAAAATTATATTGGAGCTTCTACAACTCTGAATCTCAAAAAAAAAATAGAACATAACATATAATATTATATATGAGCTTCTGTAGTTCTAAATCTCACAAAAAAATAGAACATATAACATTATATCTAAGCTTCTGTAGCTCTAAGTCTCACAAAACATGACATAAAATTATATGTTCTCAAAACAACATCATATCTTTCCAATAATATTTTACATCTCAAAAAATAACATTGAATGTTCATATATCATGCCATCGTTTTCCTTATTTCCAGTCGCGCCTTGAATCCCAAGTTGAATGTTGATGAGGCCATAGGGGGTCGAGCTTCATTTTTTCACCGTTTCTTTATCAAAACCTTTATCGGATCCTTCAAAATTTTGATTTTCTGCCTCCGAATAGCATTCCCATAACCTCTATATCTACATATATACATATTCAAAACAACATAAATAATATTAATATATCTCAAAAATGAGATATAATATATATATGTCTAACCCTAGGAAATACATATATTATACATGACAGAAGTTCACATATAACGTTATATACTTCGTTGTCTATCACTTATTGAATTGGTCTGCGCAGCGGCCTCTTCGACTTGCTTCTGATAATACAAAAAGAACACATATAACCTTATATAATTTTTTCAAAAATCACAACCTGTTCTAACCTTATATGTCTAGTCCAAGATAAAAAACACATATAACCTTATATATTTATTCAAAAAACTCCAAATATATTAGAAGCAAGTCGGAGAGGCCGCTGCGCGGACCAAATCAATAAGTGGTTGATGAAAAACACAAATCTCCAACCCTAGGAAAAACACGTATATAAACCTTATGTATTTATTCAAAAACCTCCAAATTTGATGATAACCGGACACGGGACAAACAAAAGACCCGATCCGCCCCGATCGGATATATTTTTGGTCCTCCATCCACCCCCCCCCCCCCCACCCAATGGAGATCTGATCGAAGATTTGGATATCCGAATGTAAAAAAAAAAAAAAAAAACATTTGGACTCTGTTTTTTATTTCAAGCTTCAAAAATGATCCAGTACAAAAAAAGATTTGATCTTTCATCTCCAATACACATCGCAAAAAAAAAAAAAAAAAGAGATACACACGTCTAGTACAATATTATGAATATATAATAGAAACCCACAGATTTAAGAAGAAAAAACGGGAAAAGGAATTATCACCGATGGCCTCCTCGTTGCCGTTGATCTTGGATCGTAGGTAGTGATTGATGAGTTCTTCGTCGGTTGGACGGAATCAGTACCCTATCGGAAGAGATCTCAGGGGCATAACTTCCATTTTCAGAGAGAGGCAAAAAAAGAGAAATTATATAGAGATGAGATGGAGAAAAGAGACGGTGGTAGTTTTCTTTTTCTTTTTGATGTTCTTTATTTGATCGGGAGAATTCAATGGGGTTTTGGCAGAAGCATCAGCGTGCGAAAATGTGGAACGAGAGAGAGAGGGAGGAGGCTAGCTACAAATTTGTTTTTTTTTAGGGTTTCTCTCCGTATCATAGTTTATATAGGAGGATATTTTTGTCTAGATTTAATTTTATTTTTTGAGAAGTAGACTTAAGATCTTACTAAACTATATTAGTGGACTAGAGAGATTACAAACATTAAAAATGGACTAACTGGGTTACAAGTTCTTTATAGTGGACCCTAGACCATTTTTTTATTTTTTATAAGACCCTATGTAGACGTGCAGTGAAATCGTACAGTGAGCATAGATTTAATGATATTTTAAGTGTCAAGCAATAACGACAATTTCCGGGAGGATCTTTGAAACACTATCTAATATCAGTACCTCTTCCTGGTAGGAAAAATTTGACCTAGTTTGGACTAAATTAATTTAGCCACCCTCTAGAAATAAATAAAATAGACTCTTTTGGACAAAATTAATTTAGGTGGTTGGATTATTCCCTTTTGACCAAACAATATTTTCCCTTGAAATTGGATTCACCCAAAATTACCACATGACCTTGTTCTTAATCGGTAATGAAGCTATTGTCCAAATTCTGATGGGTACTTTCCGTCATTATACATGTGGGCTGAACCATGCCCCACTGGCAGGAATTCAAAAACCCAATCTTCCCTATCATTTGCGTCATTTCATAGCATTGGGTTCGATAATTTTGTGGGCCAATAATTCAAACAAAAAACTATGCCAAGCCAGGTCTAACCGTCCCGTTGAATGGAGGGGTTTCCTAAGAAAAGAAAGAAAATGGTTATAGTTTTTTGTAAAATCCCTTATTTGGATTGAACATTTTTGTGAGATATGGAGAGAAAAGTACAAAAAAAAAAACTCCGAAATGTTTTGATTGACCCTTCCCCTTTATTATCTCTCAGGCACGTGAGGGGTAAACTAAAGGGCACGTGCTAACACTGCTCCTCTTGTCGATTGGACTTTGGTTTGGAAAATTCATCCGCCTGTCATTTTCTCTATTTGGTTTGCTCTATAAGACCGGAACTCTACCAAGCATTTTTTTGCAATTCGGAATATTTTTGATGACGATCTTTGTCCAGCGGGTTGTCTTGTTTAAGTGTCTATTTCCCATGTACTCCGTGATTGTGGATTTGCTCAACAATTATGGGATGGTGTTGGGGTCCCGTCATCTACTAGTAATTCTCTCTCTCTCTCTCTCTCTCTCTCTCTCTCTCTCTCTCTCTCTCTCTCTCTCTCTCTCTCTCTCTCTCTCTCTCTCCCTTTTCGAGTCATGGATTCACTCTAACTGCGTGTCTACAGTTTCGCGCCCTTGTGGAGTCCCTTGATGTGTTTTATTCCCTTTTGCTCTTAGGTCGATCTAGCTCTACAGAAGCCGTCGCATAGTTGATAGCCCTAGTGCTCCTCCAGTCCTCCTATTGATCTTATGGTTAATTCAAGAAAACACTATCAATTTAGCCCTCGAGGCCCCGTTTGATAACCCTCTTAAACCTTGGGATTTGACTACCAATTCCAGCGGACTCCTAAACACTTGTTTGATAACCCAAATAGATCCGGACTAATAATCCCTTGGGATGAGTAGTGTGGCCTTTAGGGGGGATTCATAGTATCCCTTGGGACTTGGAATTGGTAATCCAATCCCAAGTAAGTTGATACGAAAATACAAAATTACCCTTGGACTAGTAATGGAAGCTACTTTGCATAAGGGCAAAAAATGGAAATATATACTATAAATCCAATCCTATCCTATGTAAACAAACATGTTATTAATAATTCCATCATCTAATCTCATCCCAAACAAACATACTCATTATTAATCCGTTTTCCTTACGAATCACATATCCTTACGAATTACACACATCTATCACTGTTATCAAACGGGCCCGAGTCTCTTGTTTTGTAATGGTGGAGTTTGAAACCGTGGCAAACGAACTCTGTTAGTGGGATGGAATCCTCCTCCTGAAGGAGAATTTAAATTGAATTCTGATGGAGCATTCAGCCCGAACCTAAGATCAGGGGTGGCTGGTGGTCTCATCCGTGACAGTAAGGACAATTGGATCCTGGGTTTTCAAAGGAAACTTGGTGTAGCTGCTCCTAGTATTATTGTGGAGTGCTGGGTCCTCCTAGATGGGTTGCATCTTGTTAACAGAACTTGACGGAACTCTAACGGAAAGGATGTACGAGACAAAAAAAAAAACTTTAATGAGGGAGTCTCGCCGTAGCGAAAATTTGTGGAGGGGTATCTAGGTAAATAACCCTAAACTTAATTGTAATAGTGATGTTGTTGTTTTTCAGTCTTATCCTAAATTGTCTTGAACAATTCTTGTTAGACGATGATATGGGAATCAGGTTCCCCATAACTATGTTTTATAAGTTTATTTGGTCCAGTCAAATTAAAAAAATGCCCCTTTTTTCTTTTTATCTTTATAGTTCTACCCAGATATTTCGAAGTGATTATTTCCAAAGCAAACTGTAATTCTGCCCGCTTAAAAGTAATTTTCGTTGCAACAGAGTCCAAAAATCAAAATCAAAACAAAAAATAGCAATGTCGTTGTACTGGTTCGGTGCCATTTTGGCCTATTCCCAAATCCCGACAACTGGATTAGACTATCACATTTTGAAATGAGGAGAAATGGTAATACGGTTTTTGATGCCAAAATTAGCACCAAAGATAACATTGCCATTTTTTGCAATCAAGAAAAGATAATATGTAGCCTATGATCCCTAACCCAAATGGTGCCCTCTTGACTTTTTCAATCGGAAGGTCTGAGGTTCAAACCTTGCAAAAGACAGTGTAGTGTTTCGATCTATGGTGGTTTGTACCCCCTTCCTTCTAGAGATAGACTAGGGTAACTTTTTCGAACATTTGGCAATAAAAAAATGTTGCTGATTTTGCTACTCTTTTTTTTGTTAACGCAACTCCCTGTAAGTATATTTTTATACTTACAGGAAAGTTGTATTAATAAAAAAAAAAAACGACAAAATCATTTCCCTTAAAAAAGATATACACTAATGCCAAATAATATGTCAAATCAATGACAATGACAGGACAAATGTCCATGAGATGGTTTTACTATAGCCAAGCAGGAGTAAGGGGAGTCCGGCTCCTTTCCGATTATTGGAGAGAACACTCTCTTCAATTTTGATCCGTAAAAATCTCCTACGATCTCGTATCAATGATCAAAACAATTCATTTTGTTTGGCTCGTTGAGAACATGAAGTATGCCAAAAATCGAGTCTATTGGACATCATTAGATATGATTTTGGAACACATTATTTTACAAATTATAATATTGCAACACTGGAGCAAAATCCCTTTCCAAATTTTTTGTAATATAAATATGTTTCAAAATCATATCAAACGATAATTGATCAAACTAATTTTTGGCATACTTAATACTCTCAGTGAATTAAAAATTATGAACAGTCACAATTATTGAAGTGTGATCGAAAAAGCTTTTTTCGAGACAAGATTGAAAAGATTGTTCTCTCCAAAGGGATTGGAGAGGAGCGAGACTGGAGGGAAGGTGCGCACCTTTTGTGCCTGGTTTTGCTGAGAGTCATGAAATTGAGGATTTATTGCCTTTGTTTGTGTCCCATACTGATTAATGTCCTTTGACTTTTAGTTACTGACTTTTTAATGCAATTTTTTCTTTTTTTTTCTTTTTCGTTTCTTCTGGACAACACATTTGATTCATGAGATTGATTCATATGATTCACCAACCGCTGAAATACTGGATCGTGCAATTGTTCAGGGAAAAAAGAAGAAGAAAAGAATACTACTGTACTTATCAACCCGTCTATGGGTGCCTACCGTGTTTCACTGATGGTGCACAGATCGGCAAGCAAAGCCCATCTACTAAATAAAAAATTGGTATATTGGATTGGGTACTTGTAATCAGTTGATTGAGCTGAGTTTTCTTCGGACCACTTGAAAAAATATTTTAAAATTGATGAAACTATTCAAATAATGTGTGCGGAACCTAAAAGTGGGCCATGCGTGACAATCTATTCACCATCGGTACATGCTTGATCGGTGCCCATTGAATTATTCATTATTTACTTATACAATGCAATGGTTGAAGAGACTATGAAAAGCCATTTATCTTCATGGGGAGATGATATTCATGCTATACTATTTAGCTTTTCCTATACTTTTACTTTTGGAACTGATAAAGGCATCGATAAGAAAAAGTTTAAAATAACTATATATAATCTGAATGGTAATTCAATACATGTTTATCTTGAAAGTTGCTCTATCCATACCTGGCCTCTCCACTTGGTCACTCCCCTCACCTTCACGAGTGTGATCGGCTCTGGCTCCGGCGTTTTGGTTCAAGATGGCTTTTTTCGTCTTTTGTTTTTTTGTATTTTATTTTATTTTTAGTTATATTTTGTTCCATTGTACCTTTTTCAGTATTAATATATCTGGATTGATCATGTTCGTAAAAAAAATAAAAAAATCCTCAAAAGAAGAGCATAAGATGCCAAAAAAGAGAGTAAAATTTTGTGGGTTATTGATTCGTCTCGACAAGAGGAATCGGAAAAGTACAATTTTGGCATTTTTATCCAAGTATTTTCAGAAATAACAACTTTTTAGTGCGAAAATGTCATTTTTGCTCTAAAAAATTATTATTTCTCAAAATTCTTGGGTAAAAGTAAAAAAAAAATTACTTTTCCGATTCCTCTCGTCGAGACGAATCAATAATCCACAAAAGCTTGGCACAAAACTTAACAAATACGAAAAAAAATCAAATAAGAACAAAAATTTTCAGATTTAGTTAAGTTTAAGCTAAGTCCAAGAGAACACAGCCTAAATAAAAAATCGCTACATTGGATTAAGCACTTGAAGTTATTCGATTGAGATAAGCTTTCTTCAGGCAACTCGAAAAGATATTTTAAAATTAATGAACGATCCAGATAATGTGTGTAGAACCCGAAAGTGGGCCTTGCGCTGCTGAGCGTCAATTTGTGCACCATCGGTGCATGCTTGGTCGGTGCCCATTGAATTATTCATTATTTATTTATACAATGCAATGCAATGGTTGGATAGACCATGAAAAAAACATTTGTCTTCATGGGGATGATATTCATGCTATACTTTTTAGCTTTTCATATTTTTTTCGTTTTATCTTTAAGACAATCGGAGGATGGATTTTATTAACGAGCACACTCACAATACTTTTACTTTTGGAACTGATCAAGGCATTCGTTTGTAAAAGTTTAAAATAACTACTATATATAATCTGAATGGTAATTCAATACCACGTTTAACAAGTTATCTTTGAACGATCATTAACAAAATTCTCAAAAGATAAGCGTAAGATGCCAAAAAAAAAAAAAAAATGGAGATGAGTCTGTTCAAAACAATTCATTTTGTTAGGCTCGTCGAATTGAGTGTCAATACCAATGGATGGAACATTGTTATGGCACGACCAAACAACAAATATCTTGAAACGTTAAACAACTAATAGTACTCCTATGATTTTCAAAATAAACTGTAATAATATACTCTTTTTTTCAAGCATATTGCTATCCATTTCTCATCAGCCTGAGATGCATTAGCCTTATACGAGTCTAATCATGAATGTGAACCCGAAGTAGACCCCTAGAAAAAAGCACAACACACCCTGCTATGTCTCCGGAACACGAGCTACCTTTTTGTCCGAAGTTGAGTGTGGAGTATTATTTCCCTCTTTGGTGCTCCAAGGAACTGGGAGCCTGGGACTACAGAACAACACCAACCCCCCCACCCCACAAATCAAGCGTATTTAGAAGGCCCTTTGATGCACAAGCAATGCCACAAGAAAAAATAAAAAATATAAAGCGCCTCTACGCGTGGAAACTTAGCTTGTAGTTCAACATGTGCCATCCCACATCATTCTTTACGCGAATTCTGCAGAGTATTCCTACATTCTTCTGCTTTCTCAACCCTAAAACATGCATGAATTGAGACAATGCTTTTTATATCATGAAAGAGAAATCCATGATCCCACCGCTGAACAACCATGATTAGCTTGCCATGATTCTTGTACATTTCCCACCAGTAGGCAGATCATTTGTGTGACAGTAGAACCATACCACTACCCTATTCCGACAAACTAGAGCACGCTTAAAGGCTAGATATTTTCCATATATACATGTTAATTGTATCTCTTTCTTTTTGGTAGATCGGAAGTTATATCAATTGTATCTCTGCTTACATTGATGGTATCAGTGTCCACCCAGGTAATTTCCAAACCGTGTCACCTTGAAGCATTTAGCTACAACAGATGTAGGTGAAACATATAATTTACACACCAGTATGGTAAATTAGGAAACCTATGGGGAATTTACACCGAAGCAACCAGCAAATGATAGGAATGGCATACACATCTTTATAGTGAATGAACATCCTGCTTTGATCACGCACTGAATCCCTTGTGAAGAGAGCTCCAATGGCCAGAAGGAATGGTGACACAAGCTTGTGCAGAAGCCTCGGCCATCTGCTCCTCCCGGATTCCAGCATTGCAAATATTAGCAATGGAGCGCATGTGTTTCATTCCGTATTGGGATAGTGATCCACAATGTGTCTCAAATGTCCTCACCTGCAACAATGCACAAATTCACTTTAGGAGAATAATAACTTTTTGTTCTTTCATTCCTCTACACGGTTCTTGGGCAAATACAATGTAATAATTCAAAGCAACATAAGTAAAAAGTTATTTTCCACCAACTTTGATCCTCTTCTTCCCTCCTCTTGATTGTTATATATTTATCTTCTTTCCACATATTCTGTTAGATTTTTTGGAGAGTTCCAACCTAAAACCAATTGGCAATAGGTGGAGTAACCTCTAGATTTTATTAACCAAGTTTGGGTGGCATAGATGAGCGATGTGGGACAAGTCTAACACTCCCCCTCACGTGCAGCCCGAATGCACGTGGAGGTACGAATTGAAGAAATAAGAAATTTGACTCGGGCGACCCCTCACGTGCAGCCCGGGCGACCCCTCACGTGCAGCCCGGATGCACGTGGAGGTATGAATTGATGAGTTAACTCGGGCGACGGAGACTTGACCACACGATATGAGGCCACCCAAGACCTAGCTCTGATACCATGTTAGATTTCTTGGAGGGTTTTAACCTAAAACCAATTGGCAATAGGTGGAGTAACCTCTAGATTTTATTAACCAAGTTTGGGCGGCATAGATGAGCGATGTGGGACAAGTCTAACATATTCGAAAATCAAACAAGAAAGAGTCCTTTTCTTTCTCACTTTCCTTTCATTTTCTTTGCATAACTAAACAGAAAAAATATTCATCCACTTATTTCTCTCCCACTTGTCATCTCCTCCTTTCTCATTCACTTCCACAAGTGTCCACTACATCCTTACATTTGGCAGAGGGTAAAAAGAAGGGAAGGGAGGAAAATGAGCATCTTTCATCTACTTGCTAGAGAAATGGGTAGAAAGTTGAAAACAAAATTTTAGTAACTTGTTGCGCCTCAAGCATCATATATTGTAGCTCAATTTTAGTCTAAATGCTCCATCCAAAATCTACTGTAGGTAACGAGGATTTTTGAGAGGTTGGAAAAATTTTCTTTTAAAGAACTTGCTCCATTATTTTTGTCTCCTACCACATTAACCAAACATGAGGAGAAAAACATAGAAGCGTTCCTTACTCTCGTTTCCAGAAAACAATGGTTACTGCTATGAAAACAGATGCACTTCTATAAATACCTTATCTCATGCTTTGCAGTGTTCACAGAGATTTCAAAAGGGGTACTCGGGTACTTAATGGAGCTGATTAGTTAAAGGCTGCTAAGATAAATAGTGAGAATAAGTCTCTTGAGGACTTAAAATTTACCAGAGTTTTAAGGCAGTCCCAGTCATCGACAAGAGGCTGCCCCGCGGGCCGGAAAGTCTTCAGCACCTCTGGACCTCTTTCAATTCCAAACAAAAGCTTTGCAATCATTTTCACACTATTGTCTATGTGCATTCTATGTGACATAGCCTCCAAAAACTGCTTCTGAGCCTCAAATTTCCTAGTAGAGCCTTCTGGAGCCTTGCGGAACTGTCAACAAGAGAAGTAAAAAAGCCACAGCTGATAAGATATAGAAACAAAGAAAGCTCAGTGTTCTACATTTTACAGCTCCTTATTCAACTCAGAAAGATGGAAAGCAATGCTGTCCTTTCTCTCACTAAGCATTAACTTGCTCCATCCCTTACGCAGACTTGTCTATTTCTGATTTTCCTAAGAACTTTGAGACAAAAAAATATAACAAAAGCACTGCAGTTATTTGATATTGGAACAGAGAAGGTCGTGGTCACACCTTGTCCCAGAAATGTAAGAGATCAGCATCCCGCTGGTTAACAGCTTTAGCAGGTGGCCGCAGGAAGTTCTCATCAACATAAGTGTAGTTATCGTTTGCAGGATTTGTGCCCATATAGAGGACAATATGCTCCTTGCTAAGTTTCAGATCGCCATATTGCATTACATGAGAACCATAAGCCGAATTCCCATTTGCAGTTCTCCTTTTAACCTTCGAATGAAATATAAAGATTCGGAAATTATGACTGCAGGGATGTTAAAAATTTGCTACCAGAAACATGACAGTTGACAGATAAACACTCCATACTATTCTCCACAAAATTAACCCATTTGAAGAAAATCTAGGCCTCCATTCACTCATATGATCATAACATCAACTACTTTCACTTCAGGGCCGTGCTTTCCTAAATATTGCAAACAAGTACCTCACTAGCTCTTACCTGTTCATACTGCTGCCGCAAAGTTTCCGTCCGCATGTTGTGAGTGTCACTGTTCACAAGGTCAGTATAAATTAACAGTAGTTAAAAACTTGCGAGATAAAGTAAGCATATGCATTTTCTTTTGCACATGGGATAGCATCTAAATAGCCATGATGGGGCCAATTTGATCAAACCATAAGTTGCTTGAGATTTCATTGATACAGCTGAGATTAGATGCATATTATGAAGCTACCGGTTGATGTTCACTTTACTTCTTGTTATCTGCAACTATCATTTCCTATTTAGAGTAGGATGGTGTTTTGAATCAACGAAAATGCATAACTTGAGTTTCAGTATAAGTTTCAACGAACTAAGCCAAGCCACAAACAGATAACTGCCTTAGAATTCAGGAGCTGCACATTACTAAAGCTACTTCTTATGTTACTAAAAACAAATTGATCTTCCTAATATTATGGTCTTATTCAATGACACGACTTACAAATCAGAAAAGTTATGCATACCTGTCCTCCATCCAGGCAATGCTATACAAGTCACCCAAACAGGTTTCATACTCTTCTGGAGGACTGGGATTCTCTCCAGGGCAGTAGGTTCCCCAGCTACTCTCTTCTGCATTGGCTGCTGTGGTTGCATATATGTTTAAACCTTCCGGAAGCAAACCCTCAAAAATGCTCCCAGACTCACAAGCTTCAAGATAAAATACCTGCAATTTTTAAAATATGGTCCGACCTCTAATTTTCCATACCAGGACTAATGTTAAAATGCATTTGGCAAATGATAGCTAAGTCGTAGCTTACCAAGCTTTTATAGGTCCCAGAAGCATGCTTCTTTTTCAAGACATCTATCAGATCTTTGGCGTACATGAAAGGATTGGTAGGCATCCCTGAGAAGAAGTCACAAGATGGATGCTAAGCAAAAATATGATTATCTAAACTGTAAACTGACTTAAGATAAGAGACGCATAAAAACATCCAGAAACAAAAACTGTCTGAAGACGAGTGATAATGAAAAATATAAATTACATAAAACACACAAATATCAGAAGCCCAACACTTAAATTACATACTCCCTCCGTCCCAATTTGTTTGCTCACCTTTCCTTTTTGGGCTGTCCCAAATTGTTTGCAACTTTCCCAAATTAGAAACCACCAAAAGCCAAAGTTCCAATTTCACCCCTTTGTATCATAACTTATTAAAGTGAGTATTTTAGTGTTGTAAAGGGTACTTTTGAAAACCTGAAGACTTTTCAACCCAAAGTCTTCAAGTCAATAAATTGGGAGAATTCTCGTAATGAGCAAACGAAGTGGGATGGAGGGAGTATTTCCTTCTTTGACAGTGTAACTACCGAGTTTTAGTTTATATCAACATGTGAACATACAATAGATAGATTTCAGGTAAGGACCCCCATTCTAAGCCAGAATGCCAGATCCTATCCATGGTAAAGGGGGAAGGGTCATGACTAAAATTTATTTCTATATTTCTCAATAAGTTTTTTTCATGTCCAGAAAACATGGGACCCTAACCTAAATTAGTTTGTAGTATAGGCCAAGAAGTTAGAGGGGAAAAGTTGTTGTATGCTGAAAGCTTGTTACTATACACAGAAATTGACATTCTTTCCTCCTTCACCAACTATTTCAGCAGCCAAATAGGGTACAAGAGCGTATGAATTCAAAAACCTCACACTCAAATCAACTCTAAGCTAGATTCAAGAGAGAACACTTCTTTATTTTCTCAATCTGCATGAAAAGTATATCAACTCTTAGCTAGATGCAAGAGAGAACATTTTTTTATTTTCTCAATCGGCATGAAAAGTATATCAGAGGACACCAAAATAGCTTAAAAATGGGAAACAAAACATCCAGACAAGAATTTGATGATAGGCCTAGATGATTGAAGCTCTTCTCTTCTGAGAGAGAGAGAGAGACTAACCAAGCACCCCAGGACCTCCGTGATCTGAGTAATATATGAAAATATGGTCATTTGGACCACTATCCACAACCTTTCCACTGCCCCCTGTAAGTGCAGTTCTGTTTCCCAGAATGATGGCAAAAAAGTTGTTAACAGTAACATCATCCCCAGTATAATCCTGCACAAATCCAAATCCACCATTTGAGCAAGAAGGAAGTACAATTTCATAGTAAAAGTGCAGCAATGCATAAAAAGACACAAACCTTTGGCACTCCACTATATACATCATCACCATCTGGGCTGTTAATGATGATTCCAGGCCTAGGGTTTTCTTCATTGGAAGCAATGTCATCGTACATCAAAACAATGATATTTTCATCTTTAAGCCCGCCTTTCCTCAAGAGTTGATAGGCATGACAAACATCGGACTGGAAAAGAAAAACAAGATATTGAAATAAATGAGTTAATGGACAAAAGGAACACACTTGCAGAATATAATATACAGTTTCGTAACAATAAACCACAAACTCTTCATGTTACATAATGGTATGTGTACACGCAATGTTATAGGGAAATCCCAGTAAAACAAAAAAAAAAAGTGTCCAATGATTCATGGCGTTATACCACGAAATATTTGAAGGATACCCCCTAAATCCATGGCTTCGGGACTAAACCCCATGAAAAAACAACTTAATATCAGACAAAGATATGTGCTGTTGAGTACAACAAAAGGATACCCAGAAAGAGTGGAATGGTACACAACATACTTGACCTAAACAGCATAAGTGACAATGCCTCATATTCTTACCCCATGTATGCTATGCAGTAGTATAATGGAGATTCGTTAGAATAGAGTATAAAACCAAGTGGCCATCCAATTACAAAAAAATAGAAACAACCATCAAGTTTCTTACCATGGGCCCCACAAAGGGAAGGAACCTTATTGGAGAGTGTTAAAGCTTCCAACTCAAGACCAATTGACAATGAGTGGAGAGGCTGCTCAGGCTCATATACTAGTTTTGGAGGAGATAATTAACCGATGTGGGACAAATTCCAACACTTCCCCTCATGTGAGACCCCCGAGTAGCACGTGGAGAGGTAAACAAACGATCTATAACAACTTGGATCACAACAAACAACAGTGCACTTATAGCACAAACAAGGGGGAACAAATTTTCCGAAAAACCTAGCCCTGATACCATGTTAATGTATCCAACTCAAGACCAATTGGCAATGAGTGGAGAGACCGCCAAACTCATATACTAGTTTTGGAGGAGATAATTAACCGATATGGGACAAACTCCAACAGAGAGCATGCTTAAATATAAATGATCCTACATTTCTAGGAATCCTAGTACATACAACATTAAAGACAAACACAATATGTGACACTTATACAGATAACAATATATATCAGCATACCCAACAAGAAGTTTGAAGCACTTGTGATAACTAACTTTAAAAAAAAAAAGGAGCTCAAATGTGAAACTGCTTGCTGAGGAAACTAGGAACAAGTGGAGAACAAAAATACAGAACTAAAATGAAGTCTTCTTTTGGAACGAAAACTAAAGACACTGCCAAACTATTGTACTAGGTTCAGTTAAATATCCATACTTCCATGATTTCCACATCATTTGTCCTCTGTCCAAGTAATTCACGGAGAACCATTTACTAATGTTATCTACCAGATTTATCAAAAACGATTTTTTTTTTCCGCAATATACACCTGTCTTTTTTTATTCTGTAGTTCTTCTTTTCTTTCTAAGTTACATGTATCAACTGAAGCTATGAAGTTAAGATAAAAAACAAAAACAAAAAAAGCTATGAAGTTCATAATGCTTGAACTTGTCTATTTAACAAACTGCCTGCAAAACCCATGCGCATACATGAAATTTATGTCTTCGAGTTTTGATCATATGAGTCATCATCCCAAAGTATTCTAACTGATTTAGAGAAATGTTAGGTATACACAAACCGAATAGAAACATACAAGTTGAGTATCTGAAGCAGGGCAAATTAATTTAGGGACGAAAATTCGACAATTTCCCTTAACCTAACGTTTTTCTAGGCAACCAAACGTAACATAACCGGAACAAAGATTTATATGTAACGAAAGGCAGAAAGAGAGAGAGAGAGAGAGAGAGAGAGAGAGAGAGCGGCGATTTTGCGGGATGCGTCTTGGTTGATTCTCCTCACTGGATCTGGTCCGTGCTGATTCTCTGGTACACGATCTCCCTTCTCTCCTTTTGTTGTGTTCTCCGCTCATGGATTCTGGTATTCTGGTTTCAGATGCTATTCTTGGTGGTCCTTTGACTAGCTCTACGTGTGTGGGTGATATTGTGGTTGACCTAGATCTTCATCCCTCTTCTCCATCTACTGTGCTTGTCTTGCCAATGCTTAATTCACCGTTAGAATTGAATTCTGGTGGGGTTCGTAATCCTAGGATTTCCCCAATTGTGAACCCTCTCCCTTCTGGTACTATTGCAGACTTATTGGAACAGGTTACGGTTCTTCGTACTGATCATTTGCAGACTTCTCCCACTGGTCGCCAGAATAATGATGGAACTGGTCGGTTGAAACAAATGGTTCCGTCCTCTTGGAGCACTATTGTTTCTGGAGGTGCTGGTGGGTCTACTCCTGGTGCTGTTGCTGAAAGAATGAAGTCTGAGTATATTCCCCCTACAATTTTGAATGATAGGATTGTGGTATTCGTGAGGTTCTTTCTAATGACAAGGGCTTCTTCTTCTTCATGTTTGAGGGGGAGAAATTCAGACAGTTGCCGGAGCTTGGTCCATGGCACTTTGGAGATAAACTGCTTATTCTCAAATTGTGGCATCCCCACCTGAAATTGGAAAAGGAGCAGCTATCCAAAATTCCTCTTTGGGTTCACTTTTTTAATGTACCACTGGAAATGTGGACTGGTCCTGGTCTTAGTCACATAGCTAGTTCAGTTGGGCGGATTGACGGAGTCAGGGCGTAGGCTAAACTATGCCAAAATCTGTGTGGAGGTGGATTGTTCGTCCCCGCTACCTGAATCTTTTGAGTTTTGATTTGAAATATGCTAATGGAGATATGGAGGTGATTAGAATTCAGTACCCATGGAAATCTCAAATTTGTTCTGTGTGCCAAGTTTTTGGTCATAGTGAGGGTACTTGTCCATCTAAAGCGAATGCTGAGGAGCAGGGTAATGGAGGTGTGGTTGGAGCTCAGGGGAACGCTGCTCAGGTCAATGGATGGCAGGTGGTGGGTACTCAAAAGGAAAATAGTTCTGGTTTGGGGGGTCTAAGATCCCCTGTATCTCTCCAGGCAGCACAAGTGTCTACGAGTAAACATATCTCTGGCTTGCAACTTCCTACTGTTGTGTCACCTGTGAATGGGGAAAGCTCTTCTGGTCCAAAATTGATGGCGAGGGTAAATTCTGTCCCTGTTCAAAGAAAGCTGGATGTTCCGGGGAGTGAGAGGCCTCTTGATAAAGGGCATTCTGGTGTGAAGGCAGTCTCTGAACCTAGTAGATTTGCTGTATTGGATGCCTTAGGGCTTAGTGTTGGGTGTGAATCTAATTCAATGGATGTTTCTCTTCCAGATGAAGCTTCTGTTTAAGGTGCTATGTTAACATCTGAAATTGGACTAGATTCTTCTGAAGTTGAGACGGATGTTCCTGTTGAGTCTCAGTCTAAGGTTTCTCCTATTGCAGGTGCTGGTACGAAAGCTAAAGGAAAAGGTGGGGGGAAAGGTCTTCCTAAAGGAAAAGGGGGAAAGAAGAACAATCATTAACATTCAAAATTGCTAGTTGGAACATAAGGGGTTTAAATAACCTCTTGAAGCAGGAGGTACACTCTCTTATTGTTTCTCAGAGATTGGGACTCTGTGGTGTCTTGGAAGCTAAGGTTAGGAAAACTAATCTTGCTGCCATTTGTACTCGATGTTTTCCTCGTTTGTGGAAGTGTTTAGATAATGCTGGTAATAGTGATATAGCTAGAATTGTCTTGGGTTGGGACCCTTGTTGCTTGGATGTTTCTTTGGTTTATAGTGCTGACCGGTTGATCTGTGTACAAGCTACCTGTTTGAGTTCTCGGCGTGTGTTTTATGCTTCTGTTGTCTATGGTGCTAATTCTCTGGTGTGTCGGAGATCCCTATGGTCTGCTATGAGATGTCTTTTTTCTGTTATCGGTGACTCTCCTTGGATTCAATTGGGTGACTTTAATGTTGGACTTAGAAGTTCTGAGAGGATGGGTGATTTTGATAGTTCTGCTGCTGGGGAGTTTAATCAATGTTTGATTGACATTAATATGGAGGAGTTGGCTACCAGAGGAAGTTGGTTCACTTGGTCTAACAAAAGAGGAGGTGGTGGGGCTAATATGAGAAGAATTGATAGAGTCTTGGTTAATGGGGATTGGCTGGATATGTTCCCTGACTCTGAGGCTCTTGCTCATGTGCCTGGTATCTCTGATCACTGCTCTTTGTTGGTTACTCTTCAAGGAAGTTGCTTGCAAGAAGCCTTTTCGATTTTTTGATTTTTGTATGAAACATCATCAGTTTAAGGAGCTGGTCCAGAATTCTTGGTTACTCCCTGTAACTGGTTCTCCTATGCTTAGGCTTTCTCTGAAACTTAAGACGGTTGAAACCTGTCCTAAGGGATCCGAATGCCAATTGCTTTTCTGACATCTCAGGTAGGGTTATGGAGGCTAGAACTCAAATGGAAAATTTGCAGAATCTCTGTTCTCAAAATCTGGGTAATGAGAGTCTTAGGGAGATGGAAAAGGAAGCTGTCAGGGTTTTTATGGATCTAAGTGCAGCTGAGGAGTGTTTTAAAAAACAGAAATCTAGGGTTAATTGGCTTGGCCTTGGGGATCAAAACACCAAATTCTTTCACCACAAGGTCAGTTCTAATAGAGCAAGGAACAAAATCTTGAGTCTGGTTACTGCTGAAGGTCTTCGGTTGGATAAGCCAGAGGAGGTTCAGCATGAAATCATTCAATTCTACAAAGGGTTACTTGGTACTAAGTTCTTACAAAGTCAGGATGCTAGAGCTTCATTACAACAAATCATTTGAAGGAAGGTACCAGTTCATATTTTGTGGGGAGCAAGTGAAACCTGTGTTAGTTGAGGAGATCACAGCTGCTCTCAAAGCTATAAAGGGAGATAAGGCCCCTGGGCCGGATGGATTTAGCTCAAGTTTTTTTCAACAAAACTGGGAGATTGTTGGTCAGGATTTGATTGTAGCTGTCCAACACTTCTTTCATAAAGGTTTTATGCTCAGAGAGTGGAACTCTACCACTCTTACCTTGGTTCCTAAGATCCCAAGCCCTTCTATGGCTAAGGACTTCCGTCCTATTGCTTGCTGCAATGTGGCTTACAAAGTTATTACAAAAATTCTTACAAATAGAATGCAGTCTGTTTTGCCTCTGGTTATTGGTCCAACACAATCTGCGTTCATTAAAGGTAGGAGTATTGTTGATAATGTGCTTCTAATGTATGAGTTGATCAGGAACTACCACAGAGATGTTGGATTGCCTAGGTGTGCTATAAAGATAGATCTCATGAAGGCGTATGATTCGGTAGATTGGAACTTCTTGTTGGATACCATGGATGCTATGGGTTTTCCAAGTTTGTTTGTTGGGTGGATCAAAGAATGTGTAACTACTCCTATGGACTCAGTGATGCTAAATGGAGGGCTAGTTGGGTATTTTCCTGGAGCTAAAGGACTTAGACAAGGGGATCCAATCTCCCCCTATCTTTTTCTTCTAGTCATGGAAGCTTTCTCTTCTCTCCTTCGGTTCAACATAGAAAATGGCGACTTCAAATATCATCCCAAATGTCAGGACTTGTGTATCGCTAATGCTATGTTTGCTGATGATTTGTTTGTGCTCTGTCGTGCTCATGAAGGGTCTTTGAGGGTTGTTACGAACACCCTAAAGGATTTCCATCAATTTTCAGGTCTTCAACATAACTTGCTTAAGAGTTCTATTTTCTTTTCTAGTGTGTCCCCTACTCTTAAACTGTCTCTGGTTGAGTTGCTGGGCATCTCTGAGGGTCAGCTGCCAGTCAAGTATCTTGGTGTACCCTTAATAAGCTCTAGACTTACCTCTGCTGATTGTTTGATCCTCAAAGAAAAGATTCTAGCTAGGATTCAGGGCTGGGCTCAGAAGTTCTTGTCCTATGGGGGACGGGCTCAATTAATCCAATCAGTGCTTTGTAGTATTCACACTTATTGGAGCTCTATTTTCATGTTACCTAAGAAAATTATTAAAGAGATTGAGGGTTTACTTAGTGCTTTCTTATGGTCTAGATTTGACATGAAACATACAGGGGCCAAAGTTAGTTGGAGACACCTTTGTGTTCCTAAGAATGAAGGTGGTTTGGGTTTCCGTTCCTTGAAAGAATGGAACAAGGCTTCTAATATTAGGCATCTCTGGGCCCTTAGCAAAAAAGCTGATTCGCTATGGGTTAAATGGGTGCATATGTATATTCTCAAAAAGCGGAGTTTGTGGGGGATTCCTGTTCCAAATGATGCCTCTTGGGTAATCGGGAAACTGCTCAAATTAAGGGATATTTGTCAAGAATGGATCCGGTTCCGTATTGGCAATGGGGAGGATACTTACTTGTGGACTGATAATTGGCACCCAATTGGTGCGCTTTATAAGAAGTTTGGGGATTCTATAGTTGTGAGTAGAGGTAGTGCTTTGAAAGCTAAGGTGTCTTCCATTATTGTGCGAGGTCAGTGGAGGTGGCCGAGGCAGCGTAACAGGGCTATTATGGAGGTCTTGCGGCAAACTCCCTCTGATTTTCTCTCTAACCCATCAGTTAAGGATTCAATTTTTTGGACCCTTTCAGCTGATGGAAAGTATTCTGCTAAGACAACTTGGGAGGCATGTAGACACAGGTACCCTATCCAAACTTGGTATTCTTTTGTCTGGTATGCTAATAATGTTCCTAGGTGGAGTTTTATCCTTTGGTTAGCTGTATGGGGCAGATTAGCCACCAAAGATAGACTGGACAGTTGGGGCATGACTGTTAATACCCAATGTGTGTTGTGTACGACTGCCATTGAATCTCATGCTCATTTGTTCTTTGACTGTCACTTTACCTCCTCAGTGTGGAATGTAGTCTTGTCCAGGAATGGTATCTCTAGAACCTCACTCCCCTTGGAGCAGGAGCTTTATTGGGCTGGCTGCCATAGAAAGGGTAAGAGCTTTGGTAGTGTTATCTACAAGATTGCTACAGCGTATCTCCTTTGGGCAGAATGCAATTTGAGGATTTTTCAGCACAAAAGAAGAGATTTGGATGGAGTAACGACAAGTATTCTTGAAGCCATTCGACTTAGCTCTCTGTCCTCCATTAAGTTTTCAGCTCGTAATAGGGATCTTTGTGATGACTGGTTTCTGGATTCTAGGATTTTTGGAATCAATAATTGTGGATAGGTTGCTGTTTTTGTGTGTAAGTAGTGTGTCTCTTTTCTAGTTCTTGTAATAGGTGGTTCTTTAGTTGTTTTGTTTGTTCAGGGATGCCCCGTGATTTTGTAGTTTGGTTGCGTTTTTGGTAATATAAAATTTACTTACCTTCGGCTTTTTCAATTTTTTTTCATTGACAAAAACCTATCGACCACATAATCCAGTGTAGAATCATCCAAGCACGTGAGACAAAAATTAAAAACCATCATCGCCGTAACTAGGAATCATCGTAACGTAAGACGAAAGTTCTGAGACGATTCACCTGGTGCCTGTAATTCCAGTAACCGTTAGACCCCGCGATGAGGACGGCCCACCTGGTCCCCTCAGAATCATCATCGCCGTGGGGACGGAAGAATCTGGAAGATTCCGACGGCAATCTGATCAAGTCGTCGGGGATTTCACGGCTATCGACGGATAGCGAGGAGGCGAGGAGGAGGAGGAGTGCAACGGCGGCGAAGCGTGTCATGGCGGCTTCCGGCGAGGGGGTGTACGTATGTGGTGGGTGTTTTGACGGTGTGGATGGTTTTATAGGTGGATTGTTGAATTCGGATTGGGAGTTTTGTCGGCTGAGATGGAACGACGAGAGCCGTCGGATTCGGGTAGTTGCTTTGCGATTGGGTTGTTGGGTGGGTGGGTCCCACTGCCGGCGTTTGTTGCTTGTGGATTGATCAACTCAATCAACTCGGGGAACCGAGTTGTGCTAGTGGTAAAACTTATCAACTGCACACACGTGCCTAAATTTACGCGTAAATTCTTGACGGTTGAACCAAAATAATAAAACATACAAATATACTATTCAATCCAAATAAAGTGTTATGCGTGCGAATTTGTGTGGCGATTCTAACGTTATTGGCGTGTGTGAGAGCACGCACGAGAGTGGGTGTGGATATTGGTTTGTGAAAATGTTTCTGATTATACATTTTTTAAGGGTGCGTTTTTTTTTTTTTTGACAAGTAGGGTGCGTTTATGCTAAACTAAATGGACTAAAACTAATATTTTTATAAATTTTTAGATAAATTATTCTTCTCGCATGCATCAAATAATATGTTATTTAGCGAAAATGACTTAACTACTGTTATTAGCCTGTAGTCCATTTAGTTGGACTTTGGCTAGCTTCTTTCAACAGTTATTCTACTTTAGTAGATTACTAATGTAGTGTTACGGGTAAGTCTTGGATGTTCCACGAATTAAAATAAAAGTCTAAGTATTTATTTTTTGAATTAAAGGTATATATTGTGAGAGAATGATCTGTCTCGTAAAACGAAAAATAAGTACTCAAAAAATAAGAACCTTAATGGAACGATACCTTGTAGCTTTTTCATTGTGCAGACGTAAATAAATTGAGTAAACCATGAGTTTACTCTAAAGTTTCAAGAGCTTACCCTGACGCAATGTTAGAATTCACCCACTTTCTTTCATTGCTTCTTGAAATGCCTTAAAAATCCAAATCTACAATGGGTTTGTACGAAGTTTGCAAAGATTGGTCTTGTTAATTAAGCATCGTGCATGCTAACTCGGGATGGTGGACAACTGCGCACAAAAAAAGAAGAAGAAAAAGAAACTGTCAACCCGCCATATTGGCTCAATCGGAACCAACCCCGAGGAGCGGATTGGATTGGGCAGGTGATAATTAAGTTGTGTGGTAGGGTAGCAAGTTGAATAGATTGCGAGTTAAAGAATATATATATGGTATGATTTTGTTGTTGAACTTGGTTTTTAACATCCACATCCAATGATCTAAAATGTTGTCTGCTGCTTTCAGGATCGGTTCTGACTTTTCCAGGGTGTAAAGCTAAAATTAAAGATGAGACTTTTTTATGAATTTTTACAAACCAAATCTATAAAGTAGATAAATATCTTCCCCATAACAATAACAAGTATTTATCAACAAGAAAATGTCGGACTGAAACTTCGGTTAGTGATTCCATCGATCCTACCCATTTTCGGGCAATTCTTGTGCCTAAAATGAAGGTATCGAAGTAGACTTCCGTGCGGATCAAAAAAAAAGTAGACTTCCGTGAAGAACTTAAGCCTAAAAACCAGTCTAAGTAGGAGGAAATTGGTCATTTACGGGGGTGTACGTGCTGGCCGAAGATGGAAATGGTCATGGTTGTGGTTGTGGTGGTTGTCTTTCTCTCTTAATTCTGGCAGGGATTTCTCAGGAGGAAAACGAAGAGAAGTGGCTTATTATAGAGAATTCGTTCCACAAACCTTCTTAAAAAATAACAAATTTATTTCACATTTTTAAATTCAAAAATAATGTAAAATTACCCAAATAGAATGTAGTTGTAATAAAATAAAAAAGAAGGAGAGTCCAAAAAATTCACAACCCGTCTACGGGTAACGATCGATAAGCATGCGCTAATGGTGTATGGATTGATATTTGGGACTCATGACTTTCGGATCGCACATTTATAATCCGTACTGTTCATCAATTTTAAAATATGAACCACTCAATTTGCTAATTGCAAGGGCTTGATCATATGTCCCATTTTTTATTAGAAGCACTTGCAATTTTTGAATTAAGTTGATTTTTTCTGGAGCCAACAATACAATATTGGGAGAATTTTTCATAAGTCCACTATAGCACTTTCCAAACCCACCTAGTCCACTTCTAAGTTTCGTAACCCATTAAATCCACTAATAATTTTAATGACAAAAATACCTTACCTAAGAAACAAGGGCCTTGTTTGGCTAATACGAAAATATATTTTTTTCCATTTTTTTTTTGTTTTTGTTGCAATCAAGCCGCCGCCACCACTGCCACCGCGGCCGTCGCCACCACCACGACGGTTGCCGCTATCGTCACGCCACATATAACGTTATATGTGTAACAAAAAAAGTATTTTTGCATTTTTCTCGATTTTTTTAATTGAACCTGCTACACTTAATATTTAACGTTATATATTATTATATCTCTCTCTAACTAAGAATGTTTTAAAAAAATGACATTAAATAACAACAAAAACACACAAAAATATATTTTTTGTGTGACACGAAAAACACACATATAACCTTATATATTTTTACAAAAAACACAACATGTTCCAACCTTATATGTCTAGCCCTTAAACAAGCACACATATAACATTATATATTTATTCAAAAAACTCTAAATATATCAGAAGCAAGTCGGAGAGGCCGCTGCGCTGACCAAATTAATAAGTGATTGATGAAAAACACAAATAGAACCTTATACATTTATTCAAAAAACTTCAGATCTCTAACCCTAGGAAAAGTACACATATAACCTTATGTATTTATTCAAAAACTTGGGGCAGTACATGTTTTATGCCAACACAATCACATATAATATTATATGTGTATATCTACAAGGAAAAAAACAAAAAACAAATACATATAATAATAGACATATGGACGTCGTGGCTCACTCCGCCACACTCTTCGCCGGAGGACTCGAGCACATGACCTATGGATACTCCAAGCTCTCTTCATGAACTCACATATTGCCACCTATACAAGTACCATGCATAATTTGCCGACTCATCCACTATCTTTTTCCTCTTTTTCCCAATAAATTACTAAATCCAAAATTAACAGATGTTACAGGAACAGATTGCGGTAGGCGCCGGTCCTGACCTCGTCGATGCCAGTGGGCTCTAGATCCACAAAGACGGCGCGAGGTACATGCTTCCCAGCGTCGGTCTTGCTGAAGAAGGTGTTGAACACATCGCCGCCGCCGCCCACCGTCTTGTTGCTTAGCATTTGCCCATCAGGCCGCGAAAAAACAACCAAAAACAAAAAAACACAAATCGGTTAAATCGAAACAGAATGGCGTCAAAGACAACGGAAAGTTCGACGGAGTTGAGTTTTTTTTACCTGAATGCCATGTTCGAGGCAGTAGAGCTCCCAGCAGGCGTTTCCGACCTGAATCCCGACCTGTCCGATGTGGATCGAAATGCACTCTCTCATATTCGCTGGACGGTATTGCTGAGAGAGAGAGAGAGAGAGAGAGAGAGACAGAGAGAGAGAGAGAGAGGGTCTGCTCTAGATTTGTGTTTGGTCTAGGGTTTCTCTCTGTAAAATAGTTTATATAAGAGGATATTTTAGTCTTGGTTTAATTTCTTTTTTAAAACAGTGGACTAAAGACCTTACCAAACCTAATTAGTGGACTAGAGGGGTTATGAACTTTAGAAGTGGACTAGAGGGGTTACAAACATGCTATAATGGACTCTAGACAAATTTTTTATACAATATTCTAATAAGTTTGATAAACGGTGTAACGCCCCGAATATTTGGAACGTTAAAAGGGAAATTTCATTGATAAACTAAGTAGAGTCTAGCTCAATATTACAACATAATTCTCCCAAGAGTACTTTATTAAACAAAAGGAGGGTAGACTAGGGTTCCTATCTACTGCTCCGCCTCTTCTTCCATTCTGGCCAGCTCCTCGGCTCCAAAAGCTTCCAAGGCGTAATGCTCACCCTGTTCGTCTATGAGGTCTGACACATTATACCGGCGTCACCACCAATATAATATGTCAGGGTCACCCAAGGTAACACCGTGAGCTTACAAAAGCTCAATAGAATATCCAAACCCACTAACCCTTAACAATATATCATAAAATCAACAGAGTACAAGCAAGTTTAACAAAACGATTAACGATAGCACATCCATATTTATCATCCAAGTATCGTTGGTGTCCATATTTTTCTGTGTTTCTCCTACGCGACTCATCGTAGACCGTGTCTCAAATTTCACTTTTCACAACCAAATCAACATTTTCATAATTCGTTTTTAACACACCCAACCTCGGTTTCGCCGTTCCGGGTTCCCGAGTATCCTCACAATGGTTCCGCCGCACCGGGTTCCCATTGGCACGCATTTGCATTGGCTCCTCTCCGCGGATAACCAAGCCACACACCCAACCTCGGTTCCGCCGTTCCGGTCTCCCGAGTATCCTCACAATGGTTCCGCCGCACTGGGTTCCCATTGGCACACACTTACGCACACATTTCCCATAATGCCATCAAAATCGGTCATTATGTAGTTTCAAAATATTTCCTCCTTCGAAACACATTCTTTTTGTTAACCACACCCTAGGTGTCTTGTTTCTAACTTTCTTGATTTTCGTGTCTCGTTTTCATGCATAGACTCCGCGGTAGGACCTTTTTACAAACATAAATCATTTATTGAAATCTTAAAACTAACTAGCAAGATCATCCAATTCTATGTTAATAATCATGCTCATAAACATCCCAAAGATCAAAATACGAATACTTATATTCAAGTGTCAAATTCCATCTTCCGAAAGCCGTTCTTTCTTTCTTTTTGAGAAATTCAAAACAACACATGTTTATTTAAGACTAAGTCATTTATCTAACATGCTCATACTTCCATTAGCAAGGTAAACTTATTGATAATCATGCATTTTAAACGATAGATAACCTTATCTACTTGAAACTTAAATAATAGATAACCTTATCTACTTATGGAAAACGATAAGGATATTGATATTTGGAATCGAGAACATTCTACTTATACTTAGGGAAGTGAGGAGAGAATTCTACCTTGATCCGAAACTTAGTCGGGGCCGAATAAGCTAGTTGGAAATTTCCTACGGGCAGTGAAAACTTGCAATCTGGACCGAACTTCGGACGGCAGTAACTCGGTCAATATTTGGCCGAATACGATCGTTCTTGGGTTGAAAATGAAGCTCTCGAAGTGCTCTACGACTTTCGGGAAGGAAGTTGGTCCTAGAAACTACTTTAGGTAGGAGAAAAATGGTGATAATGAGAAGGCAGTTTGCTGTCTGGAAGTAGGAAATCCGAGATTTTTACTGAACTTCGGACGCCGATATCTTTGTCATTTCTTCACCGATTTGGACGGTTCTTGGGTCTAACTTGAAGGTTTCGAAGTGCTCTACGACTTTTCCGAAAGGAGTTGGTTCCAAAAATTAACTTAAGAAGGAGAAAACTGAGGATTTTCCAAGGACAGTAGGCTGTCTGGAAGAAACAGAATTGGTTTTTAGAGAGGAATGAGAGTAAGGGAGTGAATGTGTGAGTTGAAACTTGAAGTGGGCTTGCTATTTATAGGCACAAGTCTTGGCTCCCTCCTCCCCCTTATGGCCGGCCCCTCCCTCTCTCATTTCTCCCATAGATTTGCTCCATAGTCTTGTCATTTCAAGACCTTAGTCCAAGTCCTAGCCTTTCCTCATGTGTCAATCCAATAATAGGTCAAATCCTAGGTTATAATGAGGATTCCATAGATTGTCAAATCCTAGAATGGGTTGGCTTGTAAGAAAGAATAACATCATTGCACTTTGGAAGACTAGAAATGGGTTGGAAAGTGGTTTAGTCATGAGGTGTCAAGTGATAGCTTGTATGAGTGTCCAAATTTGCACACACACACACTCTCTCTCTCTCCTCCCCCATCCGGCCCTCTCTCTCTCTCCCACTCTCTCTCTCTCTCTCTCTCTCTCTCTCTCTTTTGGTACATATATATGTGTGTGTATATATATATATGTATGAGTGTCTAGGAAAGTAAGTCTAAAGTTATTAGGTTTAAGGCTTAAAATCCTAGGGTTGCATGCATGCATGGCTAGGTTAACTAGTCTTGGAAGCAAAATGATGAGGTTTCTTGGCTCATGATTTTGTATGGTCAAATCAAAGCCTTATTGGCAACTTGATAAACAATGACCAATGGTCAAAATTTTCCCTAGCATTTAAGGACCAAAGGGTAAAGAAATATTAGGGTTTGAAATGACTTGTCATGGGGTATAATGATTACCCCTAAAAGTCTAAGGGTTCAATTAGGGTTCGGGGGGTTCAATTAGGGTTCGGTTTGTCCAACTAGTCGGTTGGAAAATAACTCTACTAGTCAAGTAGGGTTTTTAATCATAAAAAGAATTTTAAAGGACTAAAACTTAATCATGATGAATTATCGGAATTAAAAGAAATATTTAAAGTAACGTCAAGTAATTAAAAGAAATAACGACATTTAAATGAAATTTTTATTTAATAAAATTTAGAGTCGTTACAAACGGTTTGCACCATTACTCTTACTTGAATTATTCTTTGAAAAGTAATACCCGAGAGGGCGTTTCTATGAAGTTGTAGCTATTTGTTGTCAAGTTGTATCTACAAAATTAAAAGTTGTACAAAATGTGTTGAGTGTTTGTGAGAGAAAATGCAATGGATTTTTTTAGTTTAGTAGTATGAATAATTCTATAAAAGCCAATAAGTTATAGTGCAAAAATTTTATAAAAGCAAACAACTTAACTCTTGACAAACAATTTTCGCTAAGATTCTTATTTTTAAGGACTTATTTTTTGCTTTACGAGACATATCGTTCTCTTTACTTAATTAGTGTTCTACAACGAGAAATTAATCGGTGATTAATTACAGGCGGGGCGGGGCCTATCCGATTAAGTCTGGCTAACGATTAATCACTCGAACGTGACCAATCGTCTGATTAGTGCTCAGCAACTTTTAGATCATTACTTATAATACATTACCTTTAATTCAAAAAGTAAATATTTACTTAAAAAATATAGTTAATACTCTGTACTTATTTCAGTTAGCGGAACATGCCACTTTTTTGTTGAGGACAAATAACGGAGCTGATAAAGACAAGGTGCAATTCCAAGAGTAGTAGTAGTACTGGAGAGAGAGAGAGAGAGAGAGGGAGTAATGTTGCAGTAGTCGAGTGACCGCCAGTAGTACAATAATGTCGCCTTCTTCGCTAGGGTTTAGGCTTTTGAAACTCGGACACAGAGATTCGTGCGAGCTGTTTCCTGATAATGGCGGAGGTGGAAGAGTAAAGCCCACTGGATTCTGTGATAGAGCTTGCCATTCTCTCCATCCACCCAACAAGCCCAGTATGTTCCCTTCTACTCAGTGGCGGACTCAGAAATACCATATATTGGGCACATATTATTCACAATCTTAAAAAAAAAAATTATATGTATACCACTAAATTATTATTCAATCATTAAATATTGATCATTCATTCTATTTCACAATCGATTTTTCACAATCGATTTATGGCAGAAAATACACTTTCAACTGTCGCAGTGGGCAAGTAAACTAAATGATTTAGTAATTTAGTAATTTCATTTTCGTAATATTGTGAATTGGGAGGAAAACAAAAGGAGGTAGAACAAAAATGAAGAAATAAAGGAAATAGGTAGAACAAAAATGAAAAAATAAAGAAAAGAAGTAGAGCGAAAATGGAGATATAAGGAAAAGCCTGGTAGATCAAAAATAGAAAAAAGGGGAAAAAAAAAAGGAGGTTGGAGGGTCCTAGGAATCAAACTCAAGCTCCTGGAATTTTTCACAATATGTGATGATCAATACACCATGTTAATGGTTTGTATTAGTATAGAAGACTTTTTTGTATTTATTTCTAACTTTTTTTTACTATTTTTTAAAAAAAGGTGTGGGCGTGCCCCAACGTGAATCCGCCTCTGCTTCTACCCCTTCACACACTCTCTCCCTCTAGTTCCCCTTCACACACATCTCTCCCTCTAGTTTGTATATTGGTTGGCTCATGAACGTGTTCACTTGGACCCAATCTTACTTTGTAATAATGATGTGACTATAGTTTAATCAATCACAATATTATAAGAGCATCTCTAGCCCTTTTTTAATAACCGGGTTATTTGGGCCAGCTTACGTGCACGTAGACTAATCCTGCTGTCTACTTACAAGGAGTCCAACTAAAAGAGCATTTCTAGCCCTCACCCGAAATCTGACTCAAGTTTGAATAAATATGTGACTTTTGTGGTGAAAGTATCTCCCGCAGCATTGTTGTCCATATCTTTAATTGACTCAAAACCAAATTTTGAATGAAACCCCTTTAAATTCATTGCAGTCCCCCACTCGAACTCATACCAGATTGAGTTTTACTCGAATTCTTAACCAAGTCAGGAGAGCCTCACATTTGTACTCAAATTTACTTTGCTCTTCAAACTGTACACTTACACTTTTACTCAAATTTGTTCTTTCGTTTGATTTGAGTTTGTCCACTGCGGTGATCCGCCCAATCACTGAAAATGCTTTTAAAAGTAAGCTTAAAATTGAAATCATTTGAGTTTGTCACACATTTATCTTCTCTACAAATGCTTTTAAAAGTAAGCTTAAAATTTTAGACAACGTTTTGAAGTATCTTTCATCATTGATCTCGACAGGATCTTAGAATGAGGAAGTTTTATCAATGGCTTTCTCTTATGATACAATTACTGTTAAAAAAAAATAGAATCAATATTATACACCCCAAATAGGCAAAATAACGTAAATTAAGCAATAATTGTAAGCGGAAGGGAAGGGAAGGAATAAAATCAGAAATTTATTTTTATCTGTAACAATTATCTGGCACAATATAGTAGGACACCTACGCATATTTGCAAAATATATAAGACCAAAAGTATTATTTTTGAGCTTAATTATCTTTTTAAAAAATAAATATTTATTTTGGATTCTGGAACACATTATTTATTAATTGTGTGGGAGGGTGTGAATTTGCATAGATTTTGGTTGGCCAAAGGTGGAGGAGAAGCTAAAGTGTGAAAAGGGTGAAGCGAAGAGAGGTGTGAATGGTGGAGGAGGAGACGTTCGGGAGGGTGACAAGACGTTACAATTAATGGTACAGCAGTACGCGCATAGACAATGCGTACAATGTGCTTTTTGGTCCGTCTTAGGTTCAACAAAGATAATCGAAATTGCTCATTTTGGTCAATGTATTTTGTTTAAGGTTCTCGAAAAAAATCAACTCCATTCGATATCGATAAAAGCATTTACGAAACATCTAGAATTACTTCAGAATTTAGCCTAACTTCTGAAGCGAATTTGGATATTTCGGAAATGCCCTTATCGATGTCGGATGGAGCTGATTTTTTACAGAAATCTTAAACAAAATATATTGAACAAAATGAGCTGCTCCGATTATATTTCTTAGACCTAAGATAGGCCAAAAAATGTGTTGTACACACTATCTGTTCGCATATTGCTGTACCAGTAGTCTTTCCGTTTCTAATATCGCCTTTCTTGAATAGAAAAAATCTTTGTTTGAAGCGTGGAGCTTCTACTAAAAGCGTTATTTGTAATCATGTTTTTAAGATGAATTATGTTCTATTTTGGCAAGAAAAAAAAAAACCAACTTGGCTTTTTGATTATTGATTCATCTTGATGAGAGAAATTGAAAAGCAACAAATTATGATCTGATTTTGAAGTTTTTGAAAAAAATTGTGTTTTTTGATCATAATTTTATACTTTTCAATACTTGTCGTCGAGACGAATAATAATTCACAAAAATTTGACGCAAAATTTTCAAATGCAGAAAATAAATTAAACAAAAACAAAGGAAAAAGGAAAATGGGCTCTTTTTTTTTTGTCCCTTTCAAAATAGGCCTATGATTAACTTAAATATTAAGGCCCTGTTTCAAACTCAAGGAAAAGAAAGGAAAGTTTAAAAAATTCTCCTTCTATTATTTGGTTGAAAGAGAATGAAGAAAAAAATAAAATTTAGTGAATAATAAATTTTTCCTTTTATTTTTCTCTCATTTCACTTCTCTTTTCTTTTCCTTTCCTTAAGTTCAAAACGGAGCCTAAGTATTACCCATTCTTCTTAATTTTTGTTCTCTTCACTTTTCAAAAAGAATTTTTTAAAAGATTCCTCGTAAATTTTTTCTACTTCCAACATTTTTCTCTCTATCTCTCCACTTATTACCCCTACCATTTTTCAAAAAAAAATTCAAAACCCAATCCAAACATAGCATAGTCTCTTTCGTTTCGTAGCTTTTGTTCGTCTTTTCTGAATCTTTGCTAGATTTGCTTGGTATTATTTGGATTAATTATCTATCTCGACAAGAAAAGTTATAAAGTAAACATTTATGACAAAAAGCAATTTTTTTTTTTACTTAAGACAAAAAAATTACAAAACAATTACTCCCTCCGTCCCTTATTTATAGTCCGGTTTTTTATTTTGGGTTGTTCCTTAATAAGTGTCTATTTTGTAAAGTTAGTAGGTAAAAGTTGGTGAATTATCCATTTTATCCCTAAAAGTAGATTTCATTTTAAAAAGTAAATGAGTAAAAGTGTAATGATGATGGATAAGTAGGGAAAGTGAAGGAAAAAGTTAATGTGAAAGGTATAATGATGATGTCTTTTTAATAAATTGGAATTACGAAGCAGGACACTTAAAAAAGGACGGATGAAGTATTATTTGTCTAAAGTGTCGTCTTGTATAAATTTTTTTTAATATTAGTCCACATTTTATACTTTTCTAATTCCTTTTGTCAAGAAGAATTAGTACTTCTAAAAATTATGGCAAAATCTAAAAACGGAGTCCTGACTCGAGTCATTCTTTTGTGAGAAATTTTTGGGTGCCGGATGGGTACCACGTGTCCGTGCCCATATGGTGCTCAAGCAGTTCATTTGGGCTGTCCAAAAGTGTGTTGAACGGTACAAATTGAAACTCTGTCTCTCTTCTTGCCCCATCACTCTCTCTCCTCGCAAATTCAAGCCGTCCAAAATCAAAATGAACGGTCTGAATACATTGCTCGTGCACCACGTGTTGCCAGGTACCCAAAAATTTCTCTCCATTTGAGTTATTTTTGAACTATACTAGTACTACATTTTTTTGGTCAAACGGACAATATAACTCTCCTTTTGTGTTGGGTACGCCTTGTTAGGCACGTCGCACGTCACATCCGTAGTTTAAATTGTTGACAATGCCAAATGCCGTCAAAACTTTTGTCTTAAAAATAAGGATAAAATATAAATTGCCAACGCAACCATCAATCTCAAGTTCTCAACTGTTGTCCGGGAAACGTTACTCCTCTTTTCCTTTTCTTCGCGCTGCAGTGTGGAGTGAGAGGCGTACCGGGTAAGCCAGTAGAGTAGTATTTTAACAATTCGGAGTTCGGCGAACCGGCCACCGGAAATTGGAAACTCTCTCCCGAGTTTTGTTTCTCTTCTTGTTTACCATTGCTGGATCTTCCCAGTTTGTTTGAATGGGCCAAAACTATTCAAGACCTTCCTTTCTCCCTTTCTCTAATTCCCACTCCCACTCCCACTCCCACTCCCACCCCTCTCTCTCACCGCATCCTTTTATGGCTCCGGAACAGCAGCAGCAGCTGCCTCAGAGTCCACCTCCACCGGAAGACCAAGCGCGACTACTGATCACCACCGACGACAAAGTAGCAAAAGATCAAGAAAACCAAAATGAAAAACACTACTCCGAACAAACAGTAGTACCAGAATCTGAAGATGAAGAAGCCGATAAACAAACAATGAGGACACCCTGTGTTCGAAAACCCACTCCGGCGAAGAAAACAACAAGAGAACCCCCACATCCCCACTGCTCTTCGTACTCCGATCGAGGAACCGATTCGGATACCCATTTGGGCTCTCGGACGACCGCCTCCGGTTTTGTCATCGAGCCCGTTGCTTCCGAGCCCGTGGACGTGGTTCCGCCCCAGCCCGAGAAACCCACCTCCTGTAAACGCCGCCTCATGCCGGAGTTTGAAAAGAATGCCGGTGAGTTGCGGGACAAAAAGAAGGCCAAGGTGGTTGAGAAGAAGAAGTCCGGTGTCAGTGCGATTAACCGGCTGTGGAGCGAGGAGGATGAGGTTCTTATACTCAAGGGACTGATGGACTTCCAGTCCAAGAAAGGGTCCGACCCATATCCGGATATGGGTGAGTTTCACGAACTTATCAAGCAATCGCTTAGTGTCGATGCTTCGAGAAATCAGTTCTTGGATAAGATTAGGAAGCTGAAGAGAAAGTACAGTACTAATAACGTCGAGAAAGGGGAGAGAGCTATTTTCTCGAGGCCCCATGAATACAAGTGCTTTGAACTTTCGAACAAGATATGGGGTGATGGAGGCCGAAAGGAGGATACTGGAGTTGCTGGGAACGGGAAGAATGTGAGTGCAAGAGCTAGAAAGACTCAAGAAAATAGGAAAGAGGTTGCATTGGGAGAGAAGGCAAAGGAGCTGGAGAAGAAGTGGCAGATTTGGCATGCAGATGAAGCTGCTTTACATCTGAGGCGGGAGGAATTGATCGAGGAGCAGAAGAAGCTAACGTTGGATGCAATAAAGGCTTCAAAGGTTGCCGAGCAAAAAATAAAAATAAAGGCCTCAAAGGAGTAAGGGGTTCTGTGGGATGGAATCACTGGGAGTAGATTCGGCGGGCTTTTTGGAAACGAAATTTAGGGGTTGTTCTTAGTACCGGAACTGGGCCTAGTACCTCAATGGGTTAGTTAAGAATGTGTTATTTTTTGATATTAAACTCTTTACAATAATGTCAAAAGCAACGGCTATAAAAACTTACAACGGCATTTCTATTTGACATTCAAGCTATTTAAAATGTTACAACATTTCTATTAGACATTCAAGCTTAAGCGAAACGTTATTCAAATTTTGGTGATCATACAAGTTAAAATGTTAGTCCATTTCAATATGTTTAGTTAACACTTTGTTTAGCTGTGATAGAATGCTGAAAACTTTGATTAATAGCCAAAATATAGAGAAAGCGCATATATAGAAAAACAGATAAAAAAAAAAGCAGAGCGGTCAAAGCGCATTTTTTGCCTTTGGGTGCACTCTAAGCATATACATAACCTCTACTTCCTCTTATAAATGACCTCTACTCATAAATGACCCCAACTCCTAAAAATCACTATATATACACCTATTTTCAGCCATTTCAAGATATCATATATATCTCTTTCTCTCTCTACATCAACTCATAAGCTGAGCTATTACAAAACAAAAATGCTACAAACACAACAGCTCCCACACAACAACTCACACAACTGCTGACGTCAGCATAAAACGACGTCGTTTTATTAATAAATAAAAAAAAAACAACCCCACGTACAGAACACAGAACCCCCCCTGTTCCCTTTCCCCATTCTCGTTCCGTCCCCATCCCCATGGACGCTCAAAATGTTTAGAGAAGAAAGAGAGGGCGCGACAACTGCCACCCCCACCACCACCCACCGACGACGATGACGCACCGCTTCCCACCTCCACCTGTGACCACGCTTCCCACCTCCACCACTAGAATCCAACCCCATCACTCTCCACAGCCGGCGACCGCCACCACCACCGGCTTCTGGGCAGTCCGACGTTGTTACCTACGAAGATCTCTCTCACTCTCTCTCTCTCTCTCTCCTTGAACTGATTGCTGAGTTGCTCCACCATAAATTGAGTTTCTTGAATAAAAAAAAACCCCTAATTCGAAAATAAGGGTTTTGATTTTTTGCTAATCATAGGCTTTGATGATGGAGGAAATTTCTGTCATTCTCTATGTGGTTATTTATAGATGATTATGATGCCTTTGTTCATATACATACAAGAACAATCTCTTGCCTTTTTTATTCAATTGGGAATTCATGCTTTCATGAATTGAGTTATTTTGGGGTTTTGTAATCAGTTGGGTTTAAGCACCCTAATTAGGGCTCTTTTTTTGTTGTTTATTCCTATTGGAACTGAAATTTGTGATTAGAAGCAATAGAAATTAATATTAAGAGTTGATTTTGATAACTAGGTCACTATAATTGAGTGTTCAAGTGTTGTTACATGTTGAACCTAAGAACTAAGTACTGAAAAGTGTAGCAGAAAATATGTGTTTCACGCTGAAACTGTACGTAAATGCAGTATTTTGATGGTTATATGCTGGAAATTGACTTTGATTTGTTGAAACTAAGCTCTTTAAGTACTGGAAATTGGCCCCAATTGCTGGAATTGGATTCTCAGATGCCAAAATTGAGTTTCAGGTGCAAAAGAAAATGGGGATTGTAGCAATGATAATGGTCTCTATTTTATTGTGTGGATAATGCATCATGATTTATGAGATGATACCATTTTGTCAGTCACCTTATCCTATTACTGAAGCTCAATAGGTTTTGATTGAGATTGCTGAAGCTCAATAGGTTTTGATTGAGACTGCTGAAGCTCAACAGGTATAGGAACATGTGGGAACTGAAAATGCATTAATATCTTATAAACCAGAACCGCCATAGAAATTTCCCTCTCAAATATGGAACTATGGAAGTCATTGGCAGTATAAGTTCAAAGCCTACAATTATTCCTGCTTGGTTTTAGTTGTCATAAGTTATGTGTTGGATACCTTCTTGAAAAACACAGAACTTATTGGTAATTGTCTTAATGATTTTCAAGACTTGTTTTCGGAAAACTACTCGTTTCTGAGAAACACGAAATATATGTTTGTATTCTCAAAAAATACAGCAAAAAAAGTAATAGGATATGAAAGTGATGAGTACTGATGTTGTTTTAAGTATAGGTTCCAAATAATGTGGTTTAATGTGTTGATAATATTTGTTAATTGATAAGAATGAGTGCTTGTACTTTTTCTCCTAGATTCTTCTTTGTCTTTTATTGGTAAAATATATATTAGCTTTGCCTGATTGGATAATTAGGTAAGTAGATGAAGAAAATTGTTATGCTTTTACAATTGGATTCTGTACTT
>CM033802.1:22241795-22253963 GCA_019656835.1 Rhododendron ovatum
TCACTTAGAACAGATGGCCATATTAGCATCAGTTTTCTTGATACCTCTCCAAGAGCTTATCAAAGCCCGTACATCATTTTCGGCTATACATTGTTGTAGCACCTGCTGGTACATACCAGTGTAAACAACTAGAACAATCTAGGGTTTCTTGAATTGTGTTTTCATCCTCAACTATGATATTTTTTTCACCCTCAACTATGATGTTTTTTGCATCCTCTAAATTCTTTGCAATTATACTACTCAAGTTAATAAGTTATCTATTCGTATAAAAAAAAGAACCTTAAAATCTACAATAAAAAGTTAAAAAGAACTGAAACAAGATTGATGAAGAGGAGCTAACATTCCATTCTACCAGTAAAGTCCTAGATCTAGTAAGACTCAAAATGCGTAATTACAAAAAAAAAAAATACACATTCGAAATTTTTGCAGTCCAGAAAAAAAATACAGAGAGAGAGAGACAGAGAAAGATACTTCAGTAGTTGTCATCTTCCTCCTCTTCAGCAAATAATCCCTAAGACCACGAGCCAGAGAGAGAAAAAGATTCAGCTCAACTCTCAAACAAATCCTAACTCGAACAAAATCAACCCAGAATCAAACTCGTGGTGGGTGTAACAACGTTGGAGTTCTCAGAAATTGGTGGTGGTGGTGGTTGCCGGTGGTCGTGGGAACAGTATCGTGGTCATCACTGGTGGTGGTGGGAGCCCCTTCGAATGTTTTGAGCGTCAAAAAATGGAGGGAACGAAAAGGGGGAAAGGGAACAAGGGGGTTCTGTTTTTTGTACGTGGGGTTTTTTTTAATAAAAAGACGTCGTTTTTTGCTGACGTCAGCAATTGTGTGAGTTGTTGTGTGGGAGTTGTTGCGTTTGTAGCATTTTTTATTACAAAATCAGTCTCAAACTGATTTTTCTTTTTATTCTCTCTACAAAAACTCTTCAAATCTTCTATGAACTCAAAAACCCAACTGATTTTAAGGGTTTCCAATCCGAATCAACCTCCCTTCCTTCATTTTCAAGCACATCCAAGCCTTGAACAAAAGGTACATTTCAGAGTCGAGTTTCATGTTAAAAATCTTTTTTTTTACTTTATTAAATCTTTCAACATCTCAAAAAGCTTTTAACATTGCTTTACATGATAAGATGCACAAAAGGATCTCCTAAAATCATTTTCCAAAGATTCGAAAAACATAAAAAAAATTATTTTGCAAACCTATGTTTGTCTTGTCATGTAAATGCGAACTGATTCTGGAATATGTAGACAGGTACACCGCACGGTATTTTAGTTACACCGTGCGATGTATCTGGTTCGCCGCGCAGTATATTGTCCGTTCATCATTTATCCTCTGATGCATTCACGATGTTATTGTCCAACAATTGTGTAGGTGCATTCCGAAACAGTTTTCCACGTTATAAGTCATTTTGGAGCTTTGTCTAACCTTTTAAATACCACAAAATTTCTATCCTGACGCTTGCATTACAAAAGGGACTAGGGTGTTCCCCTTTTTTCAAAAAGTAACTTTTTGAAAAAGAAGGCAATTTCAAATTCAAAAATTATGTGTTTACGCAAATAATTTTCCTACCAATATGGATCTTGTTTGATAGATTTCATTGAGATCTTTTAAACGGTGCCAAAAAAATTGAAAAATCATTTTTTATTTTCGTTATATTTGAGTTTTAAATTACCTTCTTCTAGAAAAAGTTACTTTTTGGAGAAAGCGGAACGGGTGCTGCCTTCTGAACTATTTTCCATAAACCTTGAGTATTTGCATGTACATATGAAGGCCTAAAGTTCGTTTTGCAATTGGAAGTGAAAAGTGATCTGGAATGTGTAGTAAGGATACCACACGACATATTAGATATATCGTGTGGTATAATTACATCGCTGCACGGCATGTTGTTTTACCGTAGCACTTTTTGAGTTGTACTGTTATTTCATTTTTTTTATATATATTTGATCATTCATTTCATACTGTACAGCAAGCACACCAAGCACGTTTATGTGTCATATTAAATACTATGTCCCTTTCTTATACTTATTTTTCAAAAGTTAAGTTTTTCAAACGATATTAAATCCCCCATTAAAATGCTTAGTAGAAACTGGTTTTCACCGGACGAGTGGGGTGTTTTTTCAACAAAACCTTCTCCGTTCGTAACGTGGCTCCCGAACCCAAAGTTTTGGCGTTTTCGCTAGATCAAAAGCCTTTTTCTCTAAAACTAGCTCTCGGTTTTTCAGATCAACCATTTTTAAAATTCGGGTGGCGACTCTCGAGCGTTCCGGTCGGGGAGCCCACAAAGATGTGGAATCGATGTCTAAAGTGAGAGCAAATATTGTTACTTGTAATTGACTATTGATCGCGCGGCACCCCACTCTCCTAATGGCCAAGGATTGAACAGGTAAATACTTATCGTTGGAAGAAAAAGCTTATGTTAGACACTAGGCTAATCTCATGTTAGTCTGTTTTGCTTATAAATAGATAACTGTTCGGTCTGAAAATATTCATCTTTTCTTATATTTATACCATTCATCCTAGAAGGTTTTTAATTGAGAGGAAAGATATGTAATTGGTATTCTGCAATATCGTCTATCTTCATTCATTACAAAGCTTTGTTTGTGTTTTTTTTTTGAATTTGCCGTTTTTATCCATTTCTCATCTGAATTTACTTGGTAGCTATCATGACAAAATCAAAATCAGAATCCTGATTTTATAATTTGACTTTGGGCTTTAGATTCCTACCTACATGGGTCTTGTACGTTGCATTTCTTGTTGAGTGGGCTTTTACAATGGTAGTTCCTATTTTGGTCTTATGTACCATAATTGCAGACGGAAGGGTTGGTGGTGGGAAAGTACTGAATGGGGATATTGCCGAGCTTGGTATCTCTGCAGAATCAAAGCAGCTATGGCTTTCACAGTTTCCAATTAGTGCATCTCAACAATAGCAGCCAATTCAAATCAGAGCAGCCTTGGCATTTCTATTTTCTAATATGGGAGAAAGAGGATTTTTTTTCTTCTTTGGATGAGGTACTTATGAATTATTGATGGAACTGGCCAGAATGATATATTGCAGGTTTTTTTTTTTTTTTTTTTTTTTTTAAATGTAAGACCAAGATAACGATGAATCTTGAAATTCTAACTTCTTCGTTTCTTTCTTCCTCTTTTGACATGGAAAATAGATTGCGAAGGGTATTGATGCGTTTATGAGGGAACAGTTGGTGAAAATTGGTGGCAATATATCCCTGGAAATGGAAATGGAAATGGAAATGTTGCGCCAGTTATTAGTATGGTTCCTGCCTTTGGACCCACTAGGAATGCAACTGATGATCCTTTACCTACCATAACCCCGGAAGACATAATTAATCTTTCAACAATATATGTTTGGATAAAGACATTAAGTATAGCTAGATATAGTTTTTTTCTTTTCTTTTCTTTTCAACAAGCTAGATATAGTTATTGGGAGAAAAGATATGTGATCAGTGATTCATTACTATTAGATAATGAACTCATGGGAAATCTAACGTTAGTGAACTTAATTGTATGTTACCAAAAGCTAGCATTGATTGGTAACATTGTTTGTCCTATTCACCTTGCATGTGGAGTGTGATCATGCAAGCCATGGAAGAAGAGATATGAAGCATTCAAGCAACAAGAGTACGTATAATTTCAATGAGCGTGAGACACCATGCGAAAGCATGGTGGAGATTACACTTGGAGAAGAATTACCTGATCATGCAAGGTCTAACATGCATGGCATTAATATATATATATTTCAGGGAACTACTAATAAGAAGCGAAATCAATGAAACACGTACATACGGAGGGAATAGATACTAGTTCAGAGAGCTAGGACTTGCAAATAGTAAAAACTAAAAACCATGACTTGAGAGAAAATAATATTGGAATGAAGGCAACCATTGCCAGGAAAATGTGTTGTCTTTTTCAAAATTTCACACACATTCATGTAATTAGCTTGATGCAAAACCTACGCTGTGTCTAGCTTGTACCGCAATTTTGCATATATATGAAGCACCCTTCAATCAAAGGACTCGAGGGCTAAAACTGTAAACGGTTCAGTATCTTAATCGCCAACCCACAAACCATTACTAAGATAATTAGGCAATGAGAAAGGTGTGAAGTTATGGCTGTGAGTAGTGGCGGAGCCAGGATTGTGAACCCGTGGGGCCTAGCTTAGTATGATATATATCTTTTATCGGAATGAATAATTATTATATCATAAAATTTTTGTTTTCCAATACATTACATTTATACATTGAAATGATTCTAACCTAATGCAGTTATTATACCAATCATTTTATATTTTTTTCTTTAGACTACTGTTACATACTTATTTTATATTATATTTATGAAAGAAATTGAGAAATGAGAATGTAAAAGAATCAGTTTTTTTATCAAATCAAACCAAAATTATTAATAGGTAGCTATACACAAATACTTATCAATAATATTAGGTATATACAAAATAAAAATTTTAAAACTCAGGAGTTTGGTGTGCCGGGCCAGGTCCCAACATAGCTCCGGCACTGGCTGTGGGATAGCTGCCACATGCAGCAACTGCTTGTGAACAGAAGATCGACTCAGAGCATTGCAGGCTCGTGTCTGGTGTGCCTAATTATCTCTTGTTGAGACACAGAGTGGATTGAGACTGTATGTGAGGGAGAAAGAACCAGAGAGAGTTGAGTTTGAGCCCAGGTTGTGGAACTTTTCTTCCGGTGAGAGTTTTTTTTTTAATCTATTTTTGCATAAAACTCATTAGTAGAGGAATTTTCTCTCATCTGTGTTTCTGTGCGTGTTTGGTTTTGGTCCGTGGATGCCACAACAATAGCTCCAAAGGCACATGTTAAGCAAACTCCGCACCATGTACAACGTGAACACTCAAGAACTGGACGAGGCATTCTGGCATCATGGTACCATCCGTTATCCCATATATTCGAACTTCAAACGACGCGAAACACTGCCTTAATTCCGACCCAAGCACACATTGAGGGGAGTTAGGCCCCGTTTCAGAAATTTCCTTAAAAAATAAGCAGCTTATTTCACATTTTCAAACTCAAAAATAAAGTAAATGAAAAATAATTTTTCAATTTTTTTTAAATCGTATAAAAGATCTTATCGAGATCTTCCAAACAAGATTTATATTACATATTTTTAAATTTCAATAAACATATAATTTTTGAGTCTGAAATTGTCTTCTTAAAAAATAAGGACTTTTTTTATTGTTCCAAAACGGAGCCTTAGGGGACTGTGTAAAAGGAACTTTTTGTAATTTCCAATTTACACAAAACTCTGAATAACTAGCCTCCAGCACTATAAACATAGTCACTGTAACAAAAAAAAACTTTAAAGCTCTATGAATTGGACAAGATAAGTGTCCCATCTGAAAATCAATGACCATTAATTTTCACCAAAGATAGGACCATCGGCTTGTTACTCGGCTCGACTAAGCTTATTGAGATCCGTTTGTTGTATAATCAAGTTTAGCTTAAACATATTTCTGAAACTGGTTATGTTCTTAAACTAATCTTTTTTTTAATCAGCGTTTTTAAACTAATCTTTTTTTTAATCAGCGTTTTTAAACCAATCTTGATCAACAATTGTTCGACTCGTTTATCAACCCTACTAAAAATGCTCATCTACAAAAAACTTTACATGCCAAATTTAGGCTTCCAATCACAATGTCCAAACCCATCATACGTGCTCGAATCATCCACAAGTTTTATCTTCAAGATTAAAATTAATGTTAATTAGACATATAAAGGCAATAGGCATGCCAAAACCTTTACAAGTAAAACACACCATACAGTGCTATTTTTTTGAATAAAAAAAAACATGACCTAGCTAAATTTATAATCACTTGATGTCAATGTACATTTTGTTATATGTTTAATTAATCACCTAGTGGAGTTAAAATTATATATATTTCCTCACGTTTAGTAACATGATGTCCATAATATATAACAAGGCAAGTACATACAGAGATTTAGGAAAATGAAAAGTGAAGAGACGGTATTTTCTAGGGGCCAGATTCGTCACTCAGTCTCGTCGATCTTACTTTTTTTTTTCCCTCTCTTTTTTCCTCTAAATCCAAATTGACGTCGTTTTAGGTTATTTTTAATTGAAAGTGCAATCTGAGCATTTGATTGGTGAAATGAGCAAGGAGTTGAGCATAAGCGTGTCATATTGGAGGATCACATGAGAGGATCCGGACTCCGTGTTTGGTAAATATAAGGGTAAGAATATGTCTTCCCTTCATTTAATTTTTCCCTCGGAATCTCATCTCTTTTTTTAAGATAAGTAGAACTTTATCGACTTCTTCTCGTTGTTATGAGTATTTTAGTAGTGGAAGAGAAAACTCTACATTGCGTATTGATAAATATGTCGTATGTGAATCAAAATCCTCCATCTTAGGCGAGTGGAGGTTCTGTAACTGGATGAAACCATACCTTTGCAAATTAATTTGAATTGCATAACTTTATTTTTTTCTTTTAAGTGTTGTAGAATATATAAAGTCAATATTTAATGATTGATTGACTTGTAGTTTGCAAGGTACATGAGGTTGTACTACAATTTTCTTTTATGTTATTTCCCTTACAAAAAGAGTTGTAGAAATCGGAATTTTCTTGTCAATTTAAGCGGGTAAATAATGTTATACATTGATTATGAATTTCGTGCATTGAACGGGTTCGCTACTTGTAATTTGTCTTAAATTTTGTTGATCTCTGAACCTGATTTTTCCACGAGTAAAAGCAAAACGTTATTCGCAAAATCATAAACTAATTATAAAGGGGACACAACATAAAATCTCCACACAAGAAAGAAGAAAATAAAAAGAGAGAGAAAACAGCTCTCCCCCATCCCTAGCCTTAGGAGCTCCACCAAGTCGTCTCCATCTTTGGAAAAAATTTGTACTTAGCATCCACCATGCACTAGCATACATCGGACTCTATTTGATCATAGGTGCTCATCCAGCGAGCATGCAACATGCATCGTCACAGTCAATGACGTCGTCAAACTACACCTATAAAAAATCCTCAGACCAAATATGAGCGAAGATGATGATAGCTCAAACAAAGAAAAAATACCTAGGGGTAAGGTAAGAGGGGGTCAAAGACGAGTGATTATTTTGTGCTCCTAGACACTGCCATGTGGTCCACCACACATTAGCATGACCTTCATAAGTGGGGGGGGCTGTAAGAGCAATTATTAAAGTTCTGTAATGCAACTTGAGCTTAATTTGCGTTATGTGTAGATTTTTCTCTCCACTTATAAGAAATGACTCTTCTTCACTAAGCTTTGCTCTAGCATTTCAATTACCCCATCGATAAGTTGATCATTATCTAAGCAAATTAACCTCTAAGTCTAATATAATTGCAAACATACCCTTAATAATCTTTTATTGTTGTTCAAAACAAATTTAAAAATACTACTTATATGTACTCCTCCGTCCTTCTCTTTCATGCTTCTCAATATTAATGTCCTTCTCTTTCATGCTTCTCAATATTAATTTTACTGTAGTCATTGATTAATCTTTTGAAGTTATCAAGTTTACCTCAATAGATAATTATAAGAATAAATATATACTATTTAGTTTTTGTCCATGTGCATTCAAAGTTATTTTGAAGTGTGTTTAGCATTTTTTTTTAATCTCTAACAAAATATTTCTGTATAAATGTGATAGCTTAACCATCAAATTAGAGAATCATGTTTTGTCAAGATGGTTGTCTGCCTCGATTCTCAGTGGAAGTGTAAGTTCGAGCCCCACGAGGAGCACAACTGGTGTCCAAGGTTATGAATAGCCTCTAAACCCCTTTTGTAATGCTTCTGCTATTAAACGGATATTGGTTCGCTGACTGTACGGAAGTGCAGCGATTTTGTTGAGGTCCAATTGCACTCTCTTGCGGCCAACTTGTCCTTGCAAATTGGGGGATACATCAACTGTCAATCCCTTGGCATGCAATACAAAAATTTGGTCTCTGCACAATTTGCCGTACTATCCTCGGATCGACATAATACATTACAGCTACCTCCTTGAGACACCCCGTTTTTAATTTCCCAGATGCACTCTTTGAAAACAGAATCTCCAAAATCTCTCTCCTTTGTTGATCAGTTAGGTTCCTTTTTTCTCTACGGGAGAGAGAAGATGGTTCAAGCAAAGAAGGCATATCTTTTGCGCTTTGACGCTAATTAACAGAGGTGGAAATCTGTTGGAGAAAAAGTAGGAACAAGAGAGAAATTAGGAACAAGGAAGCAGATTATGGAAGGAGTTTTGGCAATAAGAGGAATTGAAATTTGATGGAGAAAAAGTAGGAACAAGAAAGAAATTAAGAAGAATAGGATTTTTAGGGAGCTAATCAGTATGGACGAAGAGGATTTTTTTAGGAAGCTTAAGTATGGGAAGGAGTTTGACGTTGGTGGAGAGGAAAAAATGGGGGAGTGTAGTTAAAATTGGGATGAGATATGGGAGAGAGATTTAAGGTGAAATTTTCTCCCTCCCAAATCAAAATTTAAATCTGATTTGAAAGTGTGAGCAAATATGGCAGGCAAGCAATCTGATTTCAAAGTGTGGAGCAAATATTGCAAGCAAAAACGTTAGAATTTGAACCGACCATGATTCCATGAACCAACGGGCAGGTGAGGTCCACTTCAGATCCCGAATGGATGATCCGAGCCGTTCAATAACTTTGTTAAAAATAATGAGTTGGCCCAGTAAAAATCAACTCAATTCAATATGTAAAGGTGTTCGATCCAATTCTTCCATTTTTATTGAGATTACAGATTTGTAATCTCAATAAAAAATTGAAGGATTGAATCGAACACTTACACATATCGGATTGAGCTTATTTTTCATTGGGCACGCTCGCTTTTTTTGAAAAAAATTATTGAATGACTAGAATCATCCGTGCGGAAACCGAAGTGGACCACGTGTACCCGTTGGTTCATGATCAGTTCATATGCTATTGGTACCAATAGCACCTCTCGGGCAACAATTTGAGGCCATTCTCTCTTCACTGACATGGCAAGGATGTCAAATTGGAATTGGCTCCAATACATAATTTCGGTTCAATTTTTTTTAAAACAAAATTTAGTACAGTACTAAGATTGGTTAAAAGGGCAAAATGGTAAAATTAACAACTAATCAATGTGATTATAACATTTTCTTAAATTACGTAAAAGTCAAACTAGGCGTAATAAAATGGGACGGAGGAAGTAACTACTAACTTCTCCAGATCTCACAGATGATCGCAAGAAAAAATTATATTGAGGGAACGCAACACAGATGTAAATGTGATAAAATAGCATATTTTGAGCCAATTACAATGTAATTCCGATGTTTTCTTCCATCCTATTTGCAATTTAATTTGTTAATGACATTCTTGATCTAATTACTTCACTGAAAATAGAAGAGACAGGCAACAAAAGCTATAAAACATAGATATGACAAAAAAAAATATGGGTAAAAGTTCATATAGGTAATTTATTCTATAGGATTAGAGTATCGGTAAAAACAATTTGTATTTCTCCACTTAATTTTTTTGAGTTAAGATATCATGAATATAAAAAAATTGATTTCATCAAAGGTAAAAAATAATCACTTTTTAGATAAACTCTGAATGTACATGAGTAAAAATACAAATAACTACTAAGGTCATTAAAAATTAACGTTCATTAATGATTTGAATAAAATTAATATTGAGACAGATGAAAGAAGAATGAAGAGACAATTATAAGGTTATTGAGAGCTGAATTTGATATTTCATAAATTCTAGGTATGATTTTGTTAATGAACTTCACGGTCAATTAACGATAGGGTTAGGCTCAGTTTGGAACTTGAGAAATAATAGGAAGGAGAAAGAGAAAAAATTAAGGGAAAAAGTGAGAGGAAAAATGGAAGAGAAATTGAGGCCACGTTCGCCTAAATAAGTTAATTGGCTTATTTTTTTGTCTTTATTCAATTTTTTTTCGTATTTGTTAATTTTTCGTCAATTTTATAGGAATTATTGTATCGACATGACGAGAGAAACGTAAAAAGTAAAAAATTATTATCGAAATCTAATTTTTTTAAATAAAGACGAAAAAATTGGCTTATTGACTTTTTTTTTGTCTTCATTTAAAAAAATTAGGTTTCGATCATAATTTTTTACTTTTTAGATTCCTTCTGTCATGATGATACAATAATCTATAAAAAAAATAACAAAAAATTAATAAATACAAAAATAATTTAAATAAAAATAAAAACATAAGTCAGTTCATTTATTTAGCCACGATTGGGATTTGAAACTTTTCCTTCTCTTCTTTAAGAACCATCCCACAAGTTCCAAACGTGGCCTTAATTGGGATGTTAATGCAATATATTAGGGAGGGATTCGAGGGAAGGTGAAAGGACAGAGGTGATCGATAAAAGCGAGGAAACTGTTTCTCTTCCCACGCTCCAAACCCTGATTTCTCGAGATCGGATCCCCTGTCGAAAAGATTTCTCACCCTGAGTCGAAAAAATTTCAAACCCTACCCCTCTCTCTCTCTCTCTAAACCATGGGTCGAAAAAAGGCAGCCCAGAAGCGAGCTCCACTGGAAGAAGAAGATGAACAACTCACCCACCACGAACAAGAACAAGAAAGCCATAACCAAGAACCAGCTAAACAAACACCAGCGTGTGAATCTTCCGAAGACGAAGAAGAACAAGATGTAGACGAACTAGAAGTTGAAGAAGAGCAAAAGGTAGAGAAAAATAAATCCTCTGTTCAAAAACCCATCACTCCAACAAAGCCCAAACACTCCCGGTCCTCGGACTCCGACCCAGGCTCCGATTCGGAGACCCATTTGGGCTCTCCCACCGCCTCCGGTTTCACCATCAAGCCCGTTTCGCCCCAACCCAAGAAACCCACCTCTGGTAAACGCCTCGTGCCAGAGTTCGAAAGGAAGGCCGACGAGTCATCGCGGAAGGAAAAGAAGGCCAAGGTTTTCGAGGAGGCGGCGGAGAAGAAGAAGTCCGTCGTCGGTGCGATTAACCGGCTGTGGAGCGAAGAGGATGAGGTTGTGATACTCGAGGGATTGATGAACTTCAAGTCCCCGGATATGGGTGGTCTTTATGAGGTAATCAAGAAATCTCTTAGTGTTGATGCTTCCAAGAGTCAGTTTGTGGATAAGATTCATAAGCTGAAGAGAAAGTACAGTAACAATGTTGAGAGAGGGGATAAAGCTGTTTTGTCGAGCCCCCATGAACACAAGTGTTTTGAACTTTCAAAGAGGATATGGGGTGGTGGAAAGGAGAATAATAATGGCGGTGATGGGAATGGGAAGAATGTGGGTAAAAAAGCTAGAAAGACTGTTAAGCGCGATGATGCTGTTGCTTTGCCTGAAGAAAATGATGGGAAAGAGAGTGCATTGGGGGAGGAGAATAAAAATGGAGTTGATGGGAATGGGAAGAGTAAAGGGACTAAAAGAGCAAGAAAAAAGACTGTTAAGCTCGACGATGTTGCTTTGCCTAGAGAAGAAAGTGGGGAAGGGGAGGTTGCATTGGGAGAGGGATCGAAAGGAGGAGATATGAAGGATATGAAAGCTGATGAAGTGGGGGACTTTTGGGCAACACACCCTTGCTTAAAACAGTCGTTGGCGATGGAGAAGGAGCCTGTGAAGAGTTTCATGATGGAGAATATGAGTATGATTGGGGACGTGAAGGCGAAGGAGCTGGAGAAGAAGTGGAAGGATTTTTATGTGGGTGAAGTTGGTTTATATCTGGAGCGGGTGCAATTGATGAAGGAGCAGACAAAGCTGGTGTTGGATACAATGAAGGCTTCTAAGGATTAGGTTTATGTAAGGTGTAATCACTGGTGAAGTTTTATGCTTTTGATGAAAATGGTTAGGGGGCTTTTTTTTTGGTTAAACCCACAGGGTTTTGGTTGAAGTTACTACCTATGTGGTTCTGGATAACAATTACTTATGAAATAGCCTTTATATGGTGTTGGATGAACTTGTTCATATGGTTTATCTTAATATTACTAGTAGTTACGTTACAGCTCAGTTTCTCTTTTTGGTCTATGGTTTGGATATTTGTAATTCTTGTTGTCTAGATTCATGCTTGGTGCTGGATTACCACAAATTTCCTTTGCAGTCTCCTCAACGTGCTTTGGTCGGAAACTAAAGAACTATGTTGCCTTGATT
>CM033802.1:22254063-22279063 GCA_019656835.1 Rhododendron ovatum
TGATTTGAAATATGCAATAGTACGAAGACTACAATGTTGCCACATGCCTTCTTTCATTATTGGTTCTTCCTGTGGCACATGTTTTGGTGTTGCTTTAGTGTGTGGTTTGTTAGCTATGACTATTGATACCCACTTTCTCTTTTAGCTTTGATTGAAGGGGTGATTTAAACGATCTATTCAATGCATTGTTGCTTTGACCTTCGGTATTAAGTTAGGAACCATAATATGCAGAAGGTATCAATGCGGCACTACCTTATTGAGGATCAGAAAATAGCAACTCACCCAATTGCCCTTGAGGCAGTGCTGCATGGGCTTATTTCACAAATTCTTGTATTAATTGGTTGTGCAAAAAAATTAGCACTTCATACATGATTAGGTTCAGCATTTCAAGTTTGTATCCTTCTGAATTTTTATCTATGTACTTAGCATGAGGTTCAAGTTGGTTTGTTGTCATCGGCAATTGGTTTGCTAAGTGAGTAGGAGTGTCTATCGAGGATCCCTTTTGAAACAACCATTCTGGTTGGGTAGAGGGCCTAGGGGCACATGTAGAAAATAACTTCTCCTCGAACCTATTTTTCTCGGTATCCTTCCCATAAGCAATTCAGTGGTGAAACCAACAGTGGAGAAGGCAGAAAACGAAGTTCGATCATCTTCTGCTTGGATTTGCCCTTTATGGTTTCTGTTAGTGTCTAAAGTCATATGTGCATTTAGAACTACACTATAAGGTCATAAACCTACCTACATTTTTCGTGTATCAAAATTTCTAATGCTTTTGTACTAGGTTTTCTTTATAGTTATGATCTTATGCCCCCGTTCTATTTCCATCCTCAAATTATATGAGAAGGCCTCACTAAAGTTATGGGTACTGAATGTACATTCTAGCCTTTTCATATCAAAGGTATTATTTTGGTTTATTTCCTTTTCCTTGTCTGAATGTATGTCATTCGGGTTAAATTACACATGCTTCTCATTTATGTTTCCCTGTACTTATCAAAGTGCATCTTGTTCGATGGAGAGAGGAGAGAGCATACTAGATGCCATATTTGATGAGGATAGCTTGGGGGATGTCCTAGATGTCGAGATGATGGATGTTGAAGAAGGAGGTTTGGTGGGGCATGATTTACAGATTGAATTGGGACAAACCATTGGTGGTAATGATGTTGAAGTAAACCAAGTATCTGCCGGTAAGAATCGCAGGTATGACAACAAGAACAAGAATAGGAGAGAGAAAGCCAGCTCAGGGCCAAAAGTGACAGATATTGACAGGTTCTTCTTCCGTGATAACTTGTCTTGCTTGATGAATGAAAAATAACTTGTTCTCATTTTTATCGATGCACTAGTATATCACTGTTCTTTTAGTATAATATATGTTGGAGCAATTTGACTCAGAAATTCGAGACTTTTTTCCTGTTTAGAGGGGATATTTATTTTGGAAGCCTAAAATATTATTCTTTAGGCTGCTTTCATGATGAAAGAAATCTGCCATTTGTCAATTTTAACTTCAGCTCTCGTCAACAAAAGATTGAACAATTATTTGGAGATGGAAAATGATCTTCCATTTTGTAATTTTTTTCTAGTATAGCTGAATATGAAGCTAAATTATGTAATTCTTGTTATGTTTTACGTGTCATGTCCAAAGAATTACGTAATTAACTTGGTTCTATTTTTTGTTTTTGTGAAGTCATTGTACTTGTGGCTATCTCTGTTCCCCCCTGACTACAATTGTAGCAAAAGAAAGCATTATTTGTTTGTCCTGTGCCCCTTGTTCGATGTTAAAAAGGGTGTTTATGGGTGGGTTCTTTTCATGTCATTTCCAGGTTTATTAGACATGTAAAGGCCTGAGAGAGAAAAAAACACATCTGGCGTACACTGGCATGGGTTGCCTTGGTGTTTCTGCTTTGATTGATCTCGTTTAAGAGGGATACATTTCTATTTCACTTGATATGGCCGTTCTAACATCATACTCAAACATGCTAGGTTTCACGGGAAATTGATGGATTATGCGTTATTCAGACTTCTAATGAAAAATTGTAAATATGATGTCGTGTTCTGGATGGCTGGCTGGCAGATAAGCTGTTATAGACATATTGAACATAGAGTAATAGCTTGGTTAGAAAAGAAAGAGGGTAAAGAAACCACAAAACTTATATCTACTGTGCAACATGGGAGGTGCAATGCATACTTTTGACAAATGCATTTGAATATTCGATGCTGCCTTTCAAATGAGTAGTTCATGTATGTTTCCAGTGTCTTGTGGATTTGAGTAGTTGCCAACCAAACCAAACTATGCCCTGTTTTCCAATCAACCGGGGTCCACTACATGAATCTTTTTCCACTTCAATGCTCTATAACCGATTAAGTTTAAGAACTAAGTATCCTCTTTTATCACAGCTCATGTCAAATCTGGCCTTCCCTTCCCCCAAGCGTTTACAGATAGGCTCTTACTGGATTTACATATCATGGATTTGACTGTTATTACTTATTTCTATGGCTATTAACCAAAATTTGATTCTTAGGAATATGCTTATAGTTTCTCAAGAATCGGAGTGGTTATTGTGCTTTTGTACTGTTTTCCCCTATCAGTTAGTTTTCAACGTGTTTTGGATTCATAGTAAATAGAAGTTGCAGGTCGATGCAACCTTATGTTTATCATGAATTTGTACTATTTTCCCCCTTTGATAGTCTTTTATACGTCATGAACTTTTAATTGACATAAAAATTGCAGGTGAATGCAATTCAAGCTTGTGGTGGGCAGAAAACTGCAGTTGGAAGAGGCTTTGGAAATGGTAGTGGCATACTATGGATGTCTTGAAAGCACGAGACAAGGGGGGGGAAATTTGAGGTGTTTTACAATGCTTAGCCCCTGGTAATACTATGTAGGGCACACCACTTGTATTATGCTTAATCATTGCCAACACCGCCACACCGGGCTTCTCACCACCAGGCCGTTGTTTAGTTTAAGTTGTGCTTTAGCTTCACTCCTAAAGATGCCTATCAAGACCACAAGTACTTCCCACTGCTTGGTTCCTCAAACTGTTCCATGCAATTTGCTTCATTTGAGAGTCTTCTAACGCTTTGAAGTGTTATTAACTACCACTTTGCAGAAGCAATTCAAGCAACCGATCGTGAGGTAAAACTCAGTGCAGAATAAAGAAGCTACTTATGAAAGAAAAAGTCATGCTCCAGACTACAGTCAGCAGCAGTTCAGATGGTTTGCAGATAGTACCCAATGTGCATAACAATTCGAACAATCCAATGTTGATGGGGATCGTGAATTTGTCCATGATAAAGTGAGGGTGCCCATTACATATGATGACCTGCCTGAAAAGGAGGATCCGAAAGAAGAATCAACGTAATCTCTGAAGAAATGGGCTTGTGCGGCTCTAACTACAGATTTGGGAATTTGGTAATCAAGTTTGAAATATTGTCCAGCAGTCCCTTTCTCTCTGCTACTGAGGGAGCAGAATTCATGTTTAGTTATCGTCAAAGGAGGAGGGGTTCTGTGATCCTTTGGAGTTGGCATATGTTGACAGAGAAGTAAAAAAGAAGAAAATGACAAAAGGAAAATTTGGTTTTTGTTAGATGTACTAAGGATTGATAGAGTATTATATTGAGAACTTTCCCATTGATTTGGGCCAAGCAGTAATGGAGATGTTATGGGGGTGATTCGCGTTTCACTATGTTATGATTGGACCAAGGCTTTCTTTTGTTCTTTTGGGTGAGAGAAACTGACTTGGTTAATTTCGATTGTGTGGGTGTGTACAGTTATATGTAAGTTGACAAATTAGATACACACTAGATTCAATTTCTCAGTCAATGGATTTTTTCCCATTAGAGATCATACCAAGTGATATGGCCACAAGCAATTGTTTTAGCCACTGAAAGTGATTCAGATGTTGATTTGGTTTTCAAGGAAATTGGTATCCAAGATCTTTCTTGCTCAGTGGTCCTTGTAAACAGAAATGGGTTGTGCTCAACTCCGAAGATGACAACAGGCTAACAACACGAAAAGGAGCCATCTTATACAAGGGTTTGTTTTAGCCTCTTGATCTCCTGCAAAAAGAGGCAAACCGCAGTGCAGTCATCTCTCTTTGAGGAAGGAAACTTCTGTTTCCAGACAGAAACCGCCGCCTCCACCACTGCTCTTGCCGCCGCCTCCTCACTCCCTTCTGTTGATACAATAGATACCACATCATTGTTGCTCAGCACATCCCACACCTACCCACATAATAAAAAGTTGATAGTGGAGTTGATCAAATTGTGCAGAACTACTATATGTAGACCCCAGGAATTTTCTCTAGAAAAGGAATGCCAATTGCTATGCTTGTTATTGTATTAAAGTTGTCTGGAGCAGTTAATCGCTGAAAAATGGCCTTACCCCATCCGTGGCAAGGACAAGAAACTGATCATTAGATGTAAGACGGCGGTAGGAGACGTCAGGGATGGCGATAATTCCATGATTTTTTAGCAGAAAGTCTCCAAAAGCTCGAGACATGGCTAGCCCTGGCGAGTCAAGATGGGGCAACCACACTCTCTGAATGTGCGGCTCTTCTTTCAGTGCAACCACTCGACCGTTACTCTTCCTTATTCGATCTGCTTCCACTGCACAAAGCAACGGCAAAATCCATCGTCATATCATATTACTGTCAGAATCTGTTTTGTAGGACAGTTCTCGAAAGTCATTTTAAAATTTGCTTAACAGTTTTGCATTGTGTATATCTTAAATGGACTTGCTTATCGAAAATTTGCTAACTTCTTTAAACAGTTTCCGATAAAAACTAGTCATTTACCATAAAAACTACAAGAAAAAGGTTAGAAAACATCCAACTATACAGAGTTTTTTGTATTTGTCAAAAATGAGCACAAGAAACAGAAACTACACTGAACAGTAAATCGACCAAGTATTTCCTGACAAGCTTTCACTGTCTTTGGAACAGGATCCTCCCTCTATCGATATCATTGGTTCATGGAAACAAAAATTTCGAGACATGATTGTGTGGCTGCCAATTCGGTACGATACAAGGACAGAAATTCTGTGGTCATACTCAATGAGAGAAAAATTGTCTTACTTGGTAAACCAGGCTTCAAATCTGTAGTCAATTGAACAGCCCTCAGTACTCCATCCTCCTGAGTGATTGTCCCCATCACTGCTCTCGAGTCTCCTAGATTAGCAATACTAAGATCTTCACCCTATTACAAATTTCACAATATGCTATGAGTATCACAACAAAAGAAAATTTTATCTGTTGAACTGATAGGGAACCAAAAGAGTGCCGAAAAAAAAAATATTGCCACTACAATCATTTGGCGACACCAAGAACCTGAAATCTTAAAAACTGTTTTCCTCACCCAAAAAACAATAAACACAAAAATGTTTTCATTTTGCGTATGTGCTTTCATTTGTCAAGAGGACTTTCTTTTGCTTACCTGTCTTATGACAACCACCGCGGTGGTTCCACTGCATGAGCAGTCCAAACTCTCAATAAGCTTAATCTCCTTGTCCATAACTTTGAAGGCGTTAACACAAGCCTCTTCCCATCTGTTGAAATCCTTGTTTGGCAAATTTTCACCCTCCACCTTCTCATTGTGATTAAGGAAATTACAGCCATACCCAACTGTATTGACCTTTGCGAGAGCATGAATCTTTTGGTTTAGCAACAGTGAAGGCAACTTGTTTCTCACCAACTTGCTTACTATGTGGCCATTCCTTCCATGGCCATCGAAAACTCCACACAAAACTCCATCTTGCATTCCATAGCCCTTGAAAGGAAAAATATCCAAATTAATAATGACAGGCTATAGATAGAGTAATAGTCGCCCAAGGGCCTGTTTAATTGGCCAGAATAAACATAAAATGAGATTATACATCCATGGTCATCGCTATTCCCTCCTTCAAATGCAATAATCAATGGAGATTCTGTTGGACAACAACTAAATAAGCAGAGGGTAGACAATATATCTTGGAGGATGTGGTGGTAATTAATTAGTGACCCCTTGGCCGTTAACCCGGTGGGACTTTGAATCATGCTGTGGGGTTGCACATGCTCATTTTTAGTCCGACCAATCAAACAAGGCCTAATTGTTTGGATTGAGTCTATTATCCATTTTACTGAGAACTCCATGATCATCACATTCAATGTCCTCAGAATGAATTTCTGGAGAGTAAAGAAATCCAAAAACAGATACAGTCTGGCAATTTTTATGTAATATGTAGCTAGGTAAACAATCAAATTCAAATGAAAAAGCATGTTCAGGCTTTCTTGGATCATGAATTTGTTCAGAAATTTTTCTATCTTTGGCAGCCTCAAGTCATGATCCAAACCAAACCTGAAGGATTCCTTTTTGCATCAAGACAACCAAAATTACCCAAAAGAACATATGTTGGTGCCAAATTCATGACAACTTTTCTTGAAAGTTTTAAGTCTGATAATCTTTATGAGGACAGCTCTTCATCTAAATCCTATGCTAGACCGAGAAAAAATGCTGATATTTGTGGGACTGATGAGAATTTGAACGAAACGAAACGTTATTATGGATTCTTAAAACAAGAAAATAGCCCACAAAACAGTAAGGCCTTAAACAAAGCTGATTTTTTTTTCTTTGGAGGGGGGATTAAATAGCTTACCTGGTATACAATTGCAGCATCTTGGTTCAATCCTTTGCTTCCTTCATGAGAATAAAGAGAGCCAAGCCTTTGAATTTCACTAGTACTGATTTTCTCTTCATAGTAGACCAAATTTTCTTGGGAATCCTTTTTCTCATGAATTTCTCCAGATGCATTAGATAGGCATATACCCATGTCAACTGATACAAGTTTGCTTATTCTGCAATAAACCTTTTTTTATGTATCCCAATAACAAGTGCAATGGTCTCCTTATGAAGGATTAAGAAGTGGCACACAGTTTCAATAATTGGCTGCTTTTTAAAATAAAAAACGCTTCTCACACAACAACACAAACGCAACATCTCACATACATATGGGCTTCACATATACTATTATGTGTGGGCCCCCCATATATGTGAGAGGTTGTGAGTTGTTGTGTTTGGATTGTTAGGTATTATTTTAGGAACTGTGCTACTTACATAGAGAAAACCCACACAGATCACGCACAGATTTTTTGTGGGGCCCATTATGGGTCCCACACAAACAATCCAAGTCGTTCATTGAATGTAAAACATTTTTTCAAGATTCCTTGCAAAAAATCAGCTCAATCCAATATCTATAGAAACTCGATCCAATCATCTAACTTTTCATTCGGATTTTTGGGTAATGAAAAAATAGATGATTGGATCGAGCACCTATAGGTATTGGATTGAGCTGATTTTTTGCGGAGGCCCTTGAAAAAATATTTTACATTTAATGAACGGCTCGGATAATATTTGTGGGACCCTTAGTGGGCCCCACAAAAAATCTGTGTGTGATGTGTAGGTTTTATCTGTGTCGTTAGCATTATACTTATTTTAGACTACCTTGAGATTCACTTTAAGGGCATATGAGGTGTATGATGGATTACTATTATTTAGTTTCCTTATTTATTTTATTTAATTTCTATGAATGCATGATTTTGGTGTCAGTGCTAGAGTCTAGTATATTATTATCAGTCAATTATGTCAATTGATTGCATTTCCTTTTCAGTTAGAGTCTATAAAAATGTAGATGCCTGCCGTATGGTTCATTATGCAAGAATAAAAATCACAATTACCCAAGGGCTTTGGAGGTTATTTCCCCTTGAAGTGGTCTAGTTGGAATTTCGATTCCCTCGAAGTGATCTATTTCTCCCCCATCTCTCTCTTTTTTTTTAAATTTTCGGAAGTGATCCTATCAGTGTACTCATGTAGGATAACTAACCTAGACTTTAGGAACTTTTAAGCAGTTTTTGAATATGTGAAATTTAGGGAATTTGTGATATGGCAAATGTGCTTGTGGGTCCAAGTGTCTTGCTTTATTATTTGCTTGAAAACTTAGAACAACCAACTGTTCAGTGGAAACATGTGGGTAGTTCAACTTGATGCACTTTACAGGGCGAGGGTGATGAGATTCAAAAGGGGGAAATTGCCAGATACTTGAGACCCCTTTGATAATGTCTAAGCACCAAGAACTATCAAAAGATGTTCACAGTGGTGAAATCTCGCAAATACCCTTATTACAATCAGGTAAGATGTCAATCCATACACATTTTAACCGGCTGTAATTGGGACCTCCATTAGTGGACATTAGAATTGGGTGGGCCAGATAAGGAGTTTTTTTTGTAAAAAAAGTTTGACAATTGTTATGGTGGGTGGGGAATCAAATCCAGTGGTAACTCCTCCAATAAATTTACTTAGCTGACTAGTAAGTCAAATGACTCTAAACCCATAACCTTGCCAAAGATCCTCTGTCCCCAAAATTTTTGTTCTCGTGTTCTCGATATTATTCCGAACATATAATGCGGTGAGATTTTCAAAACACACAAATCCGGATTGATACTCCTATACTGAAATATATTGGGATGGGGACATAGATTTATTATAGATGATCTGTGGAATGTAAACTGTGGATTTTCTTTTTCTTTGGGAAATTATGTAAGAGTTGACTTTACTAATGTGTGTGGAACATGATATGATGCGTCATGAGAAAACAAAAAATGCTCAAGGTTTGATGTAATCGGAGGGAGAAAGGTTTAGTTTGGAAGAAAGAAAATGTGGAAGGTTTAAAAGGAAGTAAAAGACCTTTTCAAAATTGAAGGATCATAAGCAATCAATACAGTGACAGATAAAACACTTGGTGCAAGGGATTTTTATGAAGGAAAATGTGCACACAAATTGATTTCAATCTCTTCTAGGTCTATCCTCTTTGATGCTTTTCGGCAGTGATTTGGGAGTATGGTTCTGCAGCAAAACGTCCGTTTAGCTCCTCGGTTCATGGAGGTATAGTGGGTCACTATTTCAGTTGTATTCTAAGAGGAGCAAATTTGTGCATATTTTGTCAAATGTTAGGTCTGTCTCCACTCCTCTCCTCCCATACCCCAATGATTGGTGGGTTCTGTTATTGTTGTGTGGCTGTAGACTTTAGAACTACATTTCGTGAAGACGCAAGGGTTATTAGGCTGTATTTGGATTTCGGATTTGTGGAGGAGAAAAAAGAGAGGATTTTTTCTTCACTCTTCACGGAAAGACGATGAGGTAGAATTTGTTAATCCCTTCGTCCATTTTTAAATGTCCAATTTCATAAATTCAACTTTTATTGAGACATTATTATTACACTTCAAAAATGGAGACATCATCCTTACTATAATTTTTTCCTCCAACTTTCCAAATAAGAATTTGCTTAAAAGGACAAAATGAAAATTTTACCAATTTTTGCCCACTAACTTTTTCAAATCGACATTAAGGGATAAACAAAAATAGAATACTGAACCATAAAAAAAGGGATGGGGGAGTAACATTTATTTTCTCTTCACAGGTAAATTCATTCACAAATGGAAGATCCAAACACGACCTTAAGCAATAAATCGACAAGGAAATTTGTTGTTTTTCTTGGCCAAAATATAGGTCAAAATGTTTGGATCTGTTTTCTTGCCAAGTCAAAATGTGTGGATCATGTTGTAAGTTGATTAGCTGAATTTCATTGCTTTCCAAACAGTCCCTGGGCATATAGTAAATGGTACCAGTAGCAGTTAATCATGGTATAGTCATACATAGGAAAGTGACAATGGGATATTATAAGTTTCTAGGTCATCAGATTCCTCAAACAACAGAGATAGACTTTAGCCTCACATGACACAGGGCACTGCAGTTGAAAAAAGCTTGAAAGAAACCACTGATTAGGTGAGTACTGTAATGCCATCACAGATCTAATCAGATTTTTGAATTTAAAAAAAAAAGAAAGGAAACCACCTGCTCTCAACTTTACAATTGTATGGATCCCAAACAAGAAGACTTTTCAGGCTGTTGGTCAATGACATGGATGATTTTGAGCTCTTCAAATCTTGAGGGAATCCATTTTCAGATAAAGTAACTCATATAAACAAAGTCTAAAATGATCTCTAGAAATAAAACTAACCCATTTCCTTTGCACTAGATGAATTGGGATCTCTCCACGTGTGGTCCCTCATGTGATGCAAAGTAAAACACATCACAGTCTCATTCGACGATTCAAGCCTTTCATTTTGTACAGCTCAATGTATAATCGTCCATGCTAAAAATCATGTCGATCAAATACAGGTAAAGGCTTGGTCAAACGATCTCTCTAAATGAATGGCCAGAATCTGGCCGTCTGTTTCTCTTATTACAAATGTGTTTTGATATTAAATGAATGGATAGAGTTTGGCCGTCCGTTTCTCTTATTATAAATGCGTTTTCCTTAGATGATATCGATGTCAGAACATCGTAAATTTTTACATGAATGATAAACATCTATAGGTCCTTAAAATAAACTGCTCGAATCAACAAATGAGATCATTGTGAGCCTTATTTTGTGTCATACAAGGGACCAAGTGAGATATCACATGGGAGGACCATTGACTCAATTAACTAGTGATTGGTATAGTCATTTCCAAAGTCCATTGAGTCCACATTACTCCTTTGCTTGTTGGGTATTAGGTAGGATTTCCAGTCCTTCTCAAACCAACAAAAGAAAAACTAGTATCATTTCTTTGCAAATTGCAGTGTGACCCTCGTAGACTATGAGCTTTTGAGCTTTCTAGAAAATACTCATAGGATAAGATTACACTGCAGTCTTGCGATAAGATCAGCATGAAGTCTTGTCTTGGGATAACTTTACTCCATGAACAATATGTAGTCTTGGGATAAGATCATCATAGCAAAGGATTGACAAATTTGGATGGCACCTAATCCTAAACTGTCATTATCGATTTGACGCGTTCTATAATCATCTGATGACAGGAGGTATGATCGCAAATTTATCTAAACCTGAGGTGATGCAAATATAGCAAAAATTATACTATGCCCCTGGGGCACCACATGGCCATTCCCCAGGGGCATGGAATAATCAGAAATGATTTGGGCACAGCAAGCTGTGCACAGCGGCTGTGCACAGCAGTCCTTTTCTCCCGCCTCGGGTCGCACAAAGATGATCGGAGCCGCTCGTTTTGTTCAAAATATGTCGTCTAAGGTCTCCGTAAAAAATGAGTTTCGTTCAATATCGTTAGAGGCGTTAACAAAACACCCAAAATCACTTCAGAATTTAGGCTCCGATCATCTTTGTGCGACCCGAGGCGGGAGAAAAGGGCTGCTGTGCAAGTAGCACAGGTCTGGAATAATCTCTCCAAATATAGTGATGATTCATCCTAGCAAACCAAGCATTGTGGACAATCCATGAAGTAGGGCTAGTAGCAGCTTTTTGGACTTTTTTTTGTTTTATCTTTATTCAAAATTTTGGATAGAAATCATAATCTTTTACTTTTTCAATTCTTCTCGTTGAAACGAATCAATAATTCATAAAAATTTGGCGAAGAACTAACAAAAGCGAAAAATTTGGAATAAGGGCAAAACAAAAATTTGTGCATGATCTTATTTGTTTCAAGGATACTACTCTAGAACTCCAAAACCATTCCATGAAAACCTTCCTGTTTGAAAGCACATAATGAAATTCTGGTTGAAGACTGCATTCAGATTTTCCATGATCCAAAACAACAAAAGGAGCACAGAATCCACACAAAAGGAGAAGGTATACAAGGTTACACCCAACAAAAGAAAATTATACAGGTACATATTGCTCATGAACCTTGGACCAGGGCATAAGAAACTTGCATACTCCCAATCTTCTCACTGGCTGGATACAGCAACAATTTCTTCACCCGGTGCTGATTCAGCAGTGGGAGACTTTTTCGTGAGGGACTTGGGAATATCAATGTGATCTTGCAAACAACGTTGCTGAGGGTGCGACAAAAGTACACACATATAACGGAACAGAACACGAGACAAACCCTGGCCACTTTCAAAGATGTAACCCTCGAACTCCGTGACATGCTCAAGGGCATCAACAAGTGAATCATAAACCTTCTGGGGACAGTTGTCGGGCCCCGGTTTGTCATGAAGGTAAAGCACATCCAGAGTGAAGATTTTCTGGTTTACAGGCCATTGGTGGTGTGGTTGTGTAGACGATCTGCAGTAGATTAGGATCTGTATTGTGACAGAAAAGGGTAGATTGTGTTGGATTCAGTAGGAGAACAAAAACTGTATCACCTAAGATGAATTGTAAAGTGTAAATGATATCTTTGCAGAACTTGGATATTAATGCTTGTTTAGATTAGTAATTCCCCCACACCAAAAAAGAAGAAGAGAGCAATGATTCCCAAAATAGAAGCAAGAGTCACTACTCAGTTCTTGGATGTAATAACTTTGCTTAGGAGAAAACAAACGTCAAATTTGGTTATGAAACATGAGGAAGATAGACAGAAGCACTACTTACTGTTTGCGTAGAATAAGGACATGATGAAAATGGCAGCAACCAATATAAGGCTTGGCTTGGATGGTTCTAAGGCCCAAGCCTTAGTTTGGAATATGCTAGATGATGCAACGCCTACTTGGGATATTAACTAGACATTGGCTCGAACATTTAAGGCCGTGCCTTTTCATGAGCCTTGTGACTTTTCAGTTAGTGAAGTTAGACCACACATCAATGCATGCAACCATTAGATAACACATTCATCCTACCCAGCCATTTAGGGAATAGGAACAGTATTTGGTATTAAACACATTAGGAGCCTATAAATGGAAGAACTTCAAGAGAATGAAGGTATGATGAATGATTATATACAAATTCTTGGAGCTTTAAGCTTTTAAGATAAGATTGTGTGATGTGATGCAATCCTTTTTTCTTTGGTGTGAACCGTGTGATGCTAAAGAGGCCCTAGGTGTGATGCCTAAGGTTGTCTAGGTGTGAGGCCTAGAATTCTTTTCTCTCTACTGTTCACGTCCACTGTTCACAACCCCAAAACAGCTCTGTTTTCTGTGTTTTGATCATCTTAATCTTCTTTCATCTCCACCCTACACCAACAAAGGAGGGTGGCAAAAACAAAACTAAGTAGGATTATTTTAATATCTGAAGTTGGTAGTAAACTTGTGCACTTGAAGCCAGCTACACAAAAAGTCTATTTTCGGCAGTTAGTTATCAGAGAGGAGAGTGTGTGTGTGTGTGTGAGTGTGTGTTTGTATACATATAGTCATATCTTCTTCTGAAGTCGGCTATTGCACTTCAGTGCTTTCAAGAAGATAGTAGAGTGACAAACGTAAAACGGATTATGCAAACCTACATTTAGCCAATAGGAAATAGGAACCCACAAACTCTCAAGCCAAGAATCAAGAAAGCAAGAAGACAAGTAGCAGCCTTGCAGACCTTAAAATAGCAATGCCAATTCCCCTTTTATACAGTTCTTCAATAGCACTATTGTAAATATGACTGACTAGTGACCAAAGTAATCTATCGGTTTTAAGAAGATTATCATAGAGACCAACTCACGCTGGCAATACTTCTCCCTTTTTTATGGAAAATTTAACGGTATTATTCTAGAAATTCATTTATTGTTCCTGTCTAAGTTTTTACCCCCACCTCTTTTCCCTCAACTTTTTCAATTATTTCAAAATCATAGTACGAGCAAGCAATCTGACATGATTCATCTGTAAGTTTTTAATTGTTTTCGGTGAGATACTCTCTTTTTTCCCTTCTTTTGGATAGTAAGTTATACTATATCATACATTAGGGAATTCCACTCATATACAAAAGAGACCAGAAACAAAAACAAAAAAACAAACAAACAGAAAAACAAAAGAAAAGGCCTCAGACCCTCCCTTGTGCATCAGAAAGTCTATAGAAAAACTATGGAATGAGGAAACCAATAAGCATTCCATTCAGTAGAAACGAGAAAGCAAAAGTTGATTCTATGTTTAGATCAAAAGAACAGATTAAAATATTGCTTCCATTAGAATAGGCAGAATAAAATTCTCAATGAAGCACTTAACCAGATATATACGAGTGAGTACTACTAAGTCCTCTTGTCAGATTAAATCAATGCCACATAGACCACTGATAACCAGGAAGAGTGCCTCTTGCAGATTGCAGACTTATCTTCCACCCATAAACAATAAGAATTGACTTTCTCTGAGTACAAAAATCTACTGTTCAACAGTGTTGTATACAGCAAATAACCAAGACATTCTAAGACTAGTGTGTGCACCCATAAACACCAAACATATGTATTAACTTTCACTGACCACCAAAATGTTCTGTACAGCAATATAGTACTACAAAGTAGAAACTACGACCTGACAAGACTAGTGACAAATGTTGAACAGATACAAAAAAGAGTGTAAGCAACACTTACCACCCTGAGAATCCGATTTTGCACACGGGATTTCTTTGCTTCATGAGTAGCAATTCTGAAGAGTTGGGTGAGATCTGCTTGACCAGAGGATGAATCAACTGACAGCCCCCGAAATGCAGCCATGGCAGAGTCAACTTCACTGCTGAACTCTTTCCGAAGCTTCATCATATCAAAAGGAAATCTATCAGAACTCACTGCATTTCCTTTTGCTAGAAAAAGAACATACACTTGAATTTAGTACAGTCAACTACAGTCCAAACTTAAACATGACTCAGGATTATCATGTGAAGGCATTTACTTACTATGCTTCATTTTATCAAATTGTGCTCAACAAAGAAAGCAACTCATTTAAGAGACATCTGATCACTTGTCGCCGATGTTACCTTAAAAACACCATAGATTTATACAACGCATGGTCCAAAACAGGGTAACCTTATGTCCAATGATCCAAACCTTTCCCCAAAATTTATAGGCCTAAAAATTCTCTGAAGGACCCACATGGGTACAGGAAAACTACCCCAAGTAAGGAGAGAATTTCTCCCCTATCATGGGGTTTCTTGAATGATTTGCATCTCCCCAACCATGAGGCTCTTACTCGAATTAATTTGGGGGGTTTTCCCCCGGTCCAGGAACATTTTTGGACCCAGCACGGCAGAGGTAACTGAAATACTTGCAATCACCCGCAAACCACTGTTGGGCTCCACTCGTGTGGTGTTTGAATTGGACAAAAATTGGAGTCTCATACACAATTATTATCTACTTGTATTTAGATTTGGATTGCGGAGTCCGAAATCCACTAAAAATCTAACGTGTAGAGGTTTAATTGTAGGGAGACAAGAATTCCTTGAGGATTGCTGTAAAGTGATGTGGGTGAGGAAAAGTTAAGAGCATTATATAAGAAAAGACCAACCAGCTACTATTAACTTGAGATTAACCTTTTGAGCCACGTGTTTAGGCTAAAAGTTAAGCAGGTCAGCTGGCGCGGGTCGTTCCAAGTGGTATCAGAGCACCTTGGTCTACATGATGGGGGCCACCTTTAGAATCTAGTACGAGCACACTGATTGTGTTGAATAGAACTAAGTGCCACACCATGGCCACCAGGGGTAAGGTTGTTGGGCCAATGTAACGAGGACATTGGATGAGAAAAAGTTAAGAGTATTACTATATAAGAAAAGACCCACCAGCTACTATTAACCTAAGGTTAACCTTTATAGCCATGTGTTTAGGCTAAGAGTTAAGCAGGTCAGCTGGTGCGAGTCGTTACAGTTGCCTATAAGTAGAGTTTATATTTAATGAAAAAAGTCAATGAGGATTGTTGAGGGAAAAAGTATTGATGCAGAGCATCAGGAGTGAATGATGGCTCAACTTCCCTAGAGCAAGGGCTCAAGTAGGACTGTGGCAGTGGTGGATTTACGTATTTATACCATTCAATTTTGTAGACTTCTATTTGTATCATAAGAGAATCTCTTTCCCGTTTGGGCCGAACCATGTATGGATATTCTTCTTTTTCTATGTGTACGAGTTTATTTCTGTGGGTGCTTTCAGTGGTGTGGCTGTGGGTGTGGTTAATATAGTTCCGAACAAGCACACGTATCAATTAAGCCTGGGCGGGACCCGCCAGCCGGGCCATGAGCGTAGTGGGACCGTCATTTTTTCTCCATCAATCATGCCTCAAAGTGATAAATTCACTTATATTTGACACAATTCTTCTTATTTCTACAGGTGTTAATCTTTATTTATCAATTTTTTAGAGCTCAACCATGGAAACAATGGGTCTGTCTGCCAGCAGGGGTAGTCGAACCCAGGATGTCAGAGTTCACGGCCATTTTATCAATAGGCTGCATGTTCGATCAGGCTTCGTTTTGTGGTTGCTACGCTTGTGGATTTTTTCGTTGAAGTTTTGGACGTTCTTACAAGGTTTTTTGTCCAATTGTATGTGGTAATCAAAATACTAAATCAGACATAGCATCCCAAGTCCCACCAATTAACAAAACTATGCATACAAGAGATTCAACTAATCAAAGCAGGAAACCCCCAAGTAAGTAGGGAACCTCAAATCGAAATTTCTTTCTATACCCACAAAAATCAAGTCCAAACAACCACTAACAAATTAAAAACAAAAGAGAAACAATTGATACCCAAGAAGCGGATGCCAACAGGTCGAGCCCACCCTATCTGAGTTTACGACCATTTTACCACTAGGCTACCCGTTCGGGGCTTTGCTTTGTGGTCATTCGATTTCGTGAAATCCCCCAACTAGGAAACCTTAAAACTAAATTTCTTTCCCTAATAAGTAAAGAAGTAATTCTAAAGATACCCACCAAAAAACCCCCAAAGGCTTGGCCTGGTGATCAAGACCAAGCCCGGCGGTCAAGACTGGACTTAGGGTTTGCTCCCTCCTAATGTCTCACATTCGAAACATCACAGGTGCTATCAGCTACTTTGGGGTAGTCTATACAGAGCAATTGCTCCGGCTTTAATTGATGTGGAGACATTTTGTCTCATGTTTGATTATGCACTTCATAGACGCCGCACGGTTCCTGTTCATTAAATGGAAAAATCAACGGTGTGAAATTGTTGGTTTCAAAGCGCCTGATCAACGGTCCAAATTTAATAGAACGAATGGGTGCCTTTCAAACAAATGGGTTATTAAATAGACTAACTCTTCAAGGGGTGTGTCTTTCAAACATATGGGTGTGAATGGAACCAATTGTTCCAGGGGTGTGATGTTTAAATGAAAGAGTGTGAGTATACTTTCAAGTATGCATTGTTTTGAAGAGATCTAATCTTTCTAAAAGGGCACATCTTTCCCAAAGGGCAAATCTTTCTCAAAGGGCACCTATGACTCTTATATAAATTCCTTTCACCCCAACGTTTTTTACTACTACATTAATTCATCTCTCTCTCACATATAGTTACAGTAGACAAAAAGGTTTCTTGAAAGTTTTTCAATTTTGTTGGTTGCAATTCTACACCCTTTGTTGAATCATGGGGACGATTTTGCCTGAACCAAACAGCAAACTTTACTTAAGATAGTGTCCTTAGATACGCTACAAAGTCTTTGAATCTCATCATCTTAACATTCTGTCTCAACAATTGGGCTCTCCGCAAAGTGGGCGGTGGGATTGGCCCCAAGGATTAGTCCAGGTACCCCAAAAATTTTGAAATCCAAATAACAATTAAAAAAAAAACTGGGTACGGAAGAGAAATGAGGGTAGTACCCAAGAAGCCGATTTGGCGAGAGTGGCGAAGGCGAAGCGGTGATCAGGGTTGATGGTGAGCTTGGCGTTGATGAAGAGGAGGATGGCCTGCTTGATGGAATCGAGCCTGGTGATGGGCCGGCCACTGGGCGCTGTGCCTTTCATCTCGGAGAGCGATTCGGGGTCCACATCGATGCAGAAGAGTATGTCCTCGCTTGAGTAACGGGATGGTTGGAGCGTGTAGCGAGCTTGCGGTGCTGAGCTCTGGCCTCCATCTCTTCCCTCCATCTCTCTCTCTCTCTCTCTTCGTGCACACTTCAGTATAGGCTCCTACAGTTTGATTAAAGGACTGGAGATGCACTCATGCCCCTTTTTTAGGATCAAAATCTGAACGCTTACCCAAGAGCATCTTAATCCTTGCCATTTTTACTACCCAAATTCAAATTATGGCTCCGTTTGTTGTTTGTTTCTAAGTAAAATGTTTTAGGTAAAATGTTTTAGTATTTGATTATATAAAAAATATAAAAATATTTTACATATAAAATATTCTTTATTAATTTGATGAAAATGATTTATCCGTAAATTTTTATAAGTTATTTTCCGAAATAAATCCACTGCATTATACTGCAATTCTTATTATCAGTTTCTTCGATCGTTAATCCTGACCCACGTTCAATTCCAATATTCTCAGATCTCTCTACCGTTTAAGCTCTCCTCTCTCTCTCTCTATATACTATTTTGTTGATTTCTGAAAATATTTTCAAGTGCCAACCAAATACCAAAAAATAAAATTTAAAGTTTGTTTTCTAAAAAACATATTTTACATTGTAAAATATTTTCAATTGAAACAAATGGAGCCTATGAGTAAAAATACAAAAATTGGATCTCCAATGACATACTCTTTTACCTACCTTTGAAGTAGCTAAACGAACCAAGTTATTCGAGTTTGAGCTTGTATTCGTTCGTTAAAAGCTTATTTAAGATTAGTTTGTTACATAAACAACCAAGGTTGCACATTTTTTTAAAATTCATTAAGATTTCAAGCCAAGCTTGAATAAGCTACTACTCAGCTCGTTTGGATTATTACACGTAGAAGATTCGAGTTACTTGAGATCGGCTCGTGTTGGGCTTGATTAAAGCTTATTTGCAATTAGCTCGTCTTAAAAAAAAAAAAGAAGAAGCTAAGCTTGAACTTATTTTTGAAACTCGTTAAGTTATTAAACCAAGTTTGATCAACTACCTGTTTGGCTCATTTATCACTTGCTTTTATCGAGTTTACCCATTTTCTTACCTATAAGGAGACCCAAAACCATATTTATTTTTAATCAGCACCTTTTTCCACTTTATTAGTATTATTTACAAATGTTTCATTGTAAATTTGTAACCCAAAATTTTGAAGAGAATACGTTAGAATTGGATGAAAGTAAGACTATGTTTAGAACTTGAGTAAAGAAATGGAAAAGAAGATATCATAATTAAGATGGAAATAAGGGGAAAAGTTGTAGAGAAATTAGGAGGAAAGTAGCATTTGTTTTTGAGATTCTCTTCTCTTTCGATAAAGAACCAAACAAGGGAAGAGATTTCTTTTTAAAAAAAAATTCCTTCTTTTCCACAAATTTCAAATAGAGCCTGACGATATAGGATTGTAAGACATACCCAAATAGGAGTAGAATTTTTTACCTAAATTTGGATTAAAAAATGGGTCCAAGCTTTCATCTGGGCAGGTAGAGAAAGAAACATAGCAGCTCACTGGATAGCTTCTAGTTGTTTGGAGAGTAGATTGATTGGCCCCCCAGGTTGTGTTCCGCCTGGTTTTAGCTAACCTTCTTTTGAAGGATTGTCTTTCTTAATTGTTTTGTTCTAGGACTTTTTGAATTAAGAGTTCCAATAAGCACAAAACCTTCAAAAAGTCTTTTTCGCTTTTTGACTGAACAATATTGTTTCTATTCTTGTTTTTTAGAAGAGTAAGAACTTCCAAATAATAAATTGGGAATCATTATAGAAAAAGCTACATTTTCGAAAAAGAAATGGCCGGATAATTGCAGAAGGATGTATAGCTTAATTAATTTAGTCCCATCATTTTCGAAAAAGAATTAACCTCAAAATTTCCACTACCACATCCTGAATCAAATCTCCATACATGGCATGTCAAGCGTTTTTACTTTCCTAATGACACTACTCAAATAACAACCAAGAAATCGACACTTAGACAAATAGCCCAGAAACCAAAATCCATACAGACTGAACACAACATAGTAGTTATACACATATCGTAGTGTGTTTGGGAAAGCTCTGAGCACGACCTTTGAAAGATGCAGAAATCTTCTTTTGACACTGAGATGCTGCAACATAGAGAGCCAGCAAAAACACATGTAAAAATAACAGTTACCAACATAAGCTTGCATCTCCTAAGTGCACCCCGCCCAATGGACCAACTAACTTTTGTATAATTTTCTAGAACGATGTCGACAATGCTGCTAATGTTGTAATAGTAGCAATCAACAGACAATCAACACTTGCGAAAAGGTCTCGTATAAATTTCCAAATCAATGTCCTCTTAAAAATCATGTAATTACCATCCAAGTTCTCTAACCGGCTCAATTGAAAATGCCGAACATGCCGAACAGCATCATCTCTCGGCTAACGTAAAATATTCTACTACAAGTTAACCATAAATCCCAATTTACCAAAATCAATGCCAATAACACTGTTATGAGTTCAAAGAAACACGAAGAATAAAAAGGGAGTATTGTGCGAAGGATATGACTTCGGATTCAGGCCCATAACACTGATTAGGAGATAAGGGCGTGTTTTAGAAATGAGAACCAACAAGCTAGTTAGGTTATTGCATTAGAAATGAGAAGCAAGCGTAATCACGCAACTCACACAACGAATCATGTGTTTTAAATCTCGTGTCAGCAATAAAGCTGCCCCTAAGGGAAGTTCTATGCCGATGGTAACTCAAACTAGGAGAAAGGAGAAAATGAAATTGGAAACAGCCACTGGACATAGATTTTTTTCTCTTACCTAAACAGGGAAAATCATCGAATGCTAAAGAACGCATTTGGCAGTGTAGTGATTCAATTTTGCAAAGCCAAAATATGATAATTTTGCACTGTTGCTTTGAGTATGAAATGGCAATCTTTTCTTCTTCTTCCTTTTTTTTTTTCTTTTCATTTTTCTATTTGGGAGCCCATAACACGATAGGAGAGCTCTAACAGAATATGAAGGATTGGTGTCAGATTTTGGCTTTGCAATTAACAAAAAGCACAAATGGAGATATGCTCTATCAAACACAAATGTACCTCGATCTTTGTTCTCTTTTTGCCTCCAAAATTCCCCCATAAATTTAGGGACTTCTCTGGTTCAGTCACACTTCAACTCCTTACAGATCACAAGACGAAGCAACTTTCTGTTAAAAGAAAATAGAAGCAGAATAACGTATGGGAACAAAAATGGCCAATTACCCGACCGTTTCATATCTATATTTCAAAGAAACATAAAAGTCAAACACCAAACCAATTACATGGGAATCAACACAGTTCCAAGACTCGAACTTGGTCCTGCACAATAGAAAAATTAAATCCCAAAATGAAATTTAACCCAGATTTGCTACAGTAAATCAACTACATACCATTATACAAATGCATATACTCCCTCTGTCCCAAAAAGATTGTCCGGTTCGCAAAACCTGTTTTGATAAATTAAAAGAACTCATTGATTTTTAAGTTCTCATTTTGCGGACTGTGGACAATCTTTTTGGTATGGAGGTAGTAGATACTATTGCAAGAAAGGTTGAGGCTCAGATCTGCAAAGGATTGCAGATCGGGTGAGATATGACAAACTTCATGGCTGTAACCAGAGTTGCCTGTGAAAGTCTTAAAGAAGAACCAAACAGATCTCTCCCTCCCACAGGCCCTCCGGATCACCCCACCAAGAAGTGTATGGGGTTCTCAAAGCCTTAGTCAAGCTCAGAAAGCTATTGTCACAGCCAAGAAAGCTATCATCACAGCCTCTTGGCTTTTTTTACTTCTTATTGTCCAAGCTGTTTCAGTGGGGTTTGACGCACCTTAACGAATGGGTACAAAGTAATCCTCTACCGCGTGTTCCAATGGAAAGTTCAAAGTGCGTTTAATACCATGCCGAACAGACCGACAAAACATGCCTTATGCCATGTGAACGGTTAGATCCTTAAAAAAATTCATTTGCTTTTTCTTACCCAAATCCTTGATGCAAATGAAGCCTCAAGGACGCAACTCTTAATTTCCGAAAGGGAAAAAACACAACAAATGCAATGCCTCCCACAACCACCACCACCTCTACTACTACTACCACCACCGCCACATAGCCACACACACGCCACACACACACACAAGTGAGGAGAAAATTGAGGCTCAGATCTGTTTTTTGATAGAAGAGGAAAGCGTGTTCCCACCATGGCTGCAACAACAGTTACCCCAATTCAAGAGAGGACCATCAATTCTCTCCCACAGGCCCTCCGTGTTTGCCTCGCCAAGAAAATGAGTTCCAATTCCTCAATAGTCAATACATGACCTCGAGATATATCATCACAGCCTCACCTATACTACTTCAAAATATACTCCCTCCATCACAAATTGTTTGTCCACAATCCACATGTATCCATGCAAATACGCAAAGGGCTGTTTTCCGAACTGAAATCATAGGCTTTGATGATCTGATTAAGGGATAATGATCATCAAAATAAAGTGAGGGGCAACCACCCTTAAAACATCCCTTCTCACCACTTGAGCCTCATTCTTTGAGTTCAATTCCTCGAATCCCTCCATGGTATACATCAGCAACAGCAGCAGAACTGCAGAAGCAACTAAAGAAAAAGGAAATGGAAATGGAGGCATGGTTAGGTTTGCTCAAAAACCAAATCCTACAAACACACGCACCCTAGATGGAAATGAAAGGGCTGTTGATTTTACAGATGGAACTGAAATTCATAGGCTTTGATGATCTGATTAAGGGATCAATATCATCTGTTTTACACAGAGGGGCAACCACCCTTGGAAACATCCCTTCCCTCTGCTTATTAGCCTTGTTCTCTGAATTCAGTTTCTGAAGCATCCGAAATCTTAATCGTAAATCGAACAAAGCTCTGGCAATGATAAGAACAGATGCATCTTTGCGCTTGGGGCAATGACGTAGCTAATGAGGTAATAACCAAGGCATGTCAATTGCTGGTTGAAAACTATTTCCAAAACGATAAGAACAGATACTGCTCTCTCTGTCTCACACTCCCTCTCCCTGGAGGGTAGACACAGGGTTAGATTTGAGACACGGATCAAATGCAAGGGCTTTCTATGTAATTGTCCCAAAGATTACATGTGTCTGCCCCAAATTACGAACCGATCAGAATTAGAACCACCCCACAATCTTTATGATCAATCAGAATTCAGAAACTGTTTTCCAGAGCTGTTTGGGGAGCTTCTAAGTGCACACCATTTTGATCATCGCCTCAATTTAACCAGCTTCGCTAAAGCACAGCGACAAATTGATGAAAAAGGTGAGGCTCAGATCTGTATTGTGATTGAAGACATGAAGGTTTTTCCCACCATGGCTGCAACATCAGTTGCCCTGCCATGAAATGGGTCCCATCTTCTCAACATATGAACTTGAGATTAATATCATCACAGCCTCTTAATTGAGAAAGTTCTACATACTCATGGTTCTGGTATATAGTAACGAATCAAGATCCTCCAAGGTCTCAGGTTCGAAACTGTGTTATTAACTCTTGTGGGGTCAGTCCATACCCGGCTTTAGTCGGAAACCCCACTAGTGGACAGTCAGCTCGGTCCCAAGCATTAGTCAAGGTGTGATAAACGGACCCAAACATCCTGAGTTGTCATGAAGAAAAAGGGGCTGTTGATTTTGGTTATGGGACAAAAATCATCGACTTTGATGACCTGATCATCAAGGGATGACCAAGACCGGCATTAGGAATCAAAAACCGTTGGCCAAGCATGCTTGCCGTCCGGAACACCAATGCGTGTCATGCCTTGCCTAGCCTGGTGACAAGCACATGTCGTTCCTTACCTTACTTAGCCCGGTGACCGACACATGTCGTGCCACGCCTTGCCTTGCCCGGCAACATGTTGCCATGGCACGACGTTGCCGAGCCCACATGGCATTTGCTTGGCTGTCTGGCTTCAATTCCTCGTGCAAGCACATCCCGTGGGAAATGCTCGAAAAAATGACCGAAATACCCCTGAAACGGCATGTTCTTTTAACCGGTCTAGGTAAGGCATTGCAAGATGATTGCTTGCCATCAGGCCATCTAATTACAGAGAGGGGAAACCATTAGGATGCACTTAAGTGCCAGGACAAAGGAGGTTAGGAGATCAACTCCTCATCCAAGGTTAATCTAAGTTATCGAACTATTCTAACATTACTAACTTTTGCCAATCAAACGGAAAAAAAAACAAATAACTTCCCAATACCATATAGCAAAAAGATAAGTTAACAATGCCAATCAAAAAAAGAAGACGGCAAGTTAACAATCAAAAAATCCCAATAATGGAATCATTGGTTTTCCTATCTTAGAACAATCAAAATCACATTTCCTACTCAATGGAACCCCTAATGCAAATCAAAATAGGATAGCAAGCCCACTTTTTCAAATCAACTATACACATATATAATATCTACGCGCGTGTGTGTATTTGCATACTCATATTAAAGACTAAGGGGGGATTTTGTCTAAACTATGAGTAGTGCCCTTTCACATATATTTTCCTAAATTCTTTTACATTCAAAATAGTTTTTTTAAAACTCAATTTAAGTAACACTATAAGTGTGACACCCTCCCACAACCACCACCACCACACACACACACACACAAGTGATAAGAGAAGCGGTGAGGCTCAGATCTGTATTTTTAGAAAAGAAGAGGAAAGTGTGTTCCCACCATGGCTGCGACAACAGTAGCCACCACTGAGAGAGGACCATCAGTTCTCTCCCGCATGCCCTCCGTGATTGCCTTGCCAAAAAATTGGGTTCCAATTCCTCAACACATGAACTCAAGATATATATCATCAGTGCCTCTACTATGCTAGGTAAAACCGTAATAATAATATAATATACTCCCTCCGTCACAAATTGTTTGCACACTCAACATATACACACAAGCACACAAAGGGCTGTTATCCGAATGAAATCATAGGCTTTGGTGATCTGATCAACGATCATCAAATTACAGTGAGGGGCAACCACCCTTAGAAACGTCCCTTCTCACCACTAGGGCCTCATTCCTTGAGTTCAATAACTTGAATTACTCGGTGGTACTTGTTCTCTCTCTTCTATCTATCTCTATATCCATATATATCGGCGTTAGCAGCAACAAAAGCAACTGAAGAAAGGAAATGGAAGCATGGATAGGAATGGTAAAAAAACCAAAACCTACAAACAAAAACACGCAACCTAAGATGGAATGATGGCGCTGTTGATATT